>BRDA01005183.1:9078-25780 GCA_036984385.1 Crenuchus spilurus
ACTATATAACTGTGCTCTTACCTGCTAACTGAACCTTCATACTCTGCTCTTACTGGTGCAATGTGACATTAATGAAGATTGGCCACCAGACTGGTTGTGACAGGTGTTTCAGTGTCATTGTCTAACCCCTGTATATATATATATATATATATAATCTTTATAAGTCTTTAAATTAGTAACTGACATGTACAGTGTTATGTGCTGTATATTTGAAGTTTTATTGGTAATATTGCCAATTATTTGGACTAAAACTGAAAATTTTATTGCCATAGCTTGCTGAGCGCTCCACATCTCCATGTTGGGATGAAGCTTTCTGCTTCCTGATTCATGACCCTAGAGAAGACATAGTCACCATAAAGGTGAGAATATACATATTACAAAATTTCAGGTTGATTTTAGAATACTGTAGTAATTAGAGATGCACATAATATTTGGCAACTGAAATTAATCTGCCAAAAATGGCAAAAACAACACTTTCAAGAGTTCGGCCAAATAAGCAAAAAGACTGAAAATAATAATTTATGCTGAACAATGACGTTTTTAATGACACTGTTACCTTTTTCTAGTTGCTGACAATAGATGTGAGCTAGAGTGGAGCTTTGCTGCTGTAAAGTTAGGCTTTTTTGGGGAAATAGTTTAGTTACTAATTTTAGAACCATTAAATGAAAAACCGTGTTTGTTATTCAACCAAATGTTTCATTTTGTTCCGTTTTGGTTTTGGCCAAAGATGTTCATGTCGGTGCATCTCTACTGCTATTAAAAACATTATCTGCTTTTAGCATTTGCTAGATTATTCAAGTGGTGTTGTAAAGAGCATAGTGCCACATTTTATATAAAAAGCCCTCAAAACACGCAAAGAATAGGCTCCGAGTGGCTCAGCAGCCTAAGACACTGACACTATGAACCTGAAGATCACGAGTTCAAATCCCGGTCATGCTGTTTTGCCATCAACAGCCGGGGCCCAAGAGAGCAAAATTGGCTGTGCTTTCTCTGGGTGGGTAGATGGCGCTCTCACTCTCCCTATCACTCTCACATTGCAATGTCTGTTTGCTCAGGCATCTACTGATTGGTCCATTTAGAGCTTGGAATCCTGCGCGTGTTGGCTCTCCAGTGACAGTGTATCAAGCGGTAGTTTGAAAAGAGATGGTGGCTGTATCACACGCAGCAGAGGGGATGGGTTAATTGGCTACTACCACATTGGGAAGGGGAGAAAATTGGCAAAAATTATTAAAAAAATAAATAAAATTTAAAAACGCGCAAAAAATATTTCATTTGGGGTCAATTTCTATTCAAACAGTATCCAGTGATGCCAGAGGAGAACAATGACACAAGTTAAACTCTATAATGAACACAGGAGCAATAAGGAAAGTGTCATGGATCACCATGTCATGTGGTGTCTGATGCCACCACTTCTTTTTGAACCACCACTGATACACCGTCACTGGAAAGCCTAACGTGCTCGGAGGAAGACACACAGGGTCCCCAGCTCCAATTGGACCAATCAGTAGACGCCTGAGCCAGCGGACATTGCAACGTAAAAGTGATAAGGAGAGTGAGAGCGCCATCACAGCCAATTTTTTGCTCTCTTGGGCCCCGGCTGTTGATGGCAAACAGCATGACCGTGGTGTCTGATGTTCATTCCAAACCAGGGCTGGTCACAATATTCTGATATGACCATGTATGTCTTCACATATGTGCAAATATCTACTCATGTGTGCAAGCACAGCCACATAGAGAAGACATGTCCCAGAAACACTAAACAAACCCAAGGCAAGACAGAAAACTGCAGTTTGCATCCTTGAAACCTCAACAATTGAATTAAACCCCAGAATTGAACTGAGTTACATTGAGGTATCAAAAATCATCAGATTGTTGGCTAAAAGGATCACGTCGTGATGAAAGAGTAGAAGATGCTGCATATCTAAGCTCAGCATTCTTGGATGCCATCTACATAATGAATCCGTAATTATGGACATTTGTATGTGTGTAGATCTCTCATGGCTGGGGCCAGCCTCTGGGGGCCGTGGTGTTGCCTGTAAAAGAAATGCTGTCTCAGCAAGCCTTTGTGCTGGATCGCTGGCTTAATCTGGATGGAGCCTTGCCTGAAAGTCAGATACTAATCAGGGTTGAACTGAAGGTAACAGGAGAACAAACACATAACTTTGTCATTCTAAAGCTAAATAGGTCTAAAGAATGCATAGTATGTCAATGTTTAATGGGCTGTAATTGACTAAACCACTTTGTTTACTGAAGTAATTATTATAATCTCATTCATCTGAGCCTTAAACCTGTTAAATCCTTAATACTGTGGTCTAGTTGCTGGACTCTAAGTTGGTGCAGTATGGTAAAGGCGCTGATGGCACTGGAGAGGTGGAACATAACATCCCCAAGGCAGAAGCAGCATCTCTATCCAGTCAGGAGCTCCGGCACAGGTGAGTTCAGGGATGTGTTATTTAGGCACTACTGTAACAACAGTGGTTGACTTTCAGTGCCAAAGACAGTGTCTAAGATGCAAGCTGGTTGATACGTCTATATGTTTGTGTTTGTGTGTAGAGGCAGAGATGTAACAGACAGCGGACAGAGTCAGGTGAAACTATCCATTGCTTACTCAGCTGAAGAGAACAGACTGGTCATCACTGTCCATGCCTGCAGGTAAGTCAAAATGCACACAGGCTTCAGACTGCAAACTCAAATTAGATTTTTGGCCTATCTAGATTGTATTCAAATTGATTTTTGGTAGTCCACGCAGCCAAAAACTGAATGAAATACAATTTTTACTAATCGGATAGAAGCCACATTTGCAGGTGGTTTGAAATGTGATTACAAAAGATTAACTACAAAAAAACAGGAGATACACCCAATAACAAAAAAGGAAAATGGCATCCAAACCCTATACCCAGTGTTAGGTCTTTTGTGATTGAAACCATTCTATTCTAAAAAAAAAAAAAGGGGGGGCAGCCATAGCCTAGTGGTAAGGATCTGGCCGGTTCGATCCCCAGACAGGATATGACTGGAGTGCCCTTGAGCAAGGCACCTAACCCCCTAACTGCTCCCCGGGCGCCGATGGATAAAGGCTTCCCACTGCTTCGGGCACAAATTCTCACAGCCTAGTGTGTTCACTAGTGTGTGTGTGTGTGTGTGTGTGTGTTTCACTGCACAAATGGGTTAAATGCAGAGGTCAAATTCAAAAATCACATTGGCAAATTGGTTCATCTATTCTATAATGACCCTAAGGCCACAGTGAAACATACATGACACGTAGTGTGGTGATTAACAGCAATCACAAAGTACAGGCAGGTCAAAAACAGTCCAAAAAACTGTAACAGAGCAGGCACGAGAGAGTGAGCATAAGGCTGCTTGAACATGTGCAGCATGATGCTTTTATACACCTATTGATCAGCAATGAGCGTAACGTAGCATGCTAAAGTGTGAGTAACAGGGTGTACACACAGGAGGGCAGACAGAGCAGAGGAAACGTGAAAGCATCCAGGTAGGTGGAGTCAGGACTTGGGGCAGAATCAGGAAGCTGTTGCACCCGGTACACCTGCACATCAAACAGAGTCAGGAAGAGAGAGCAAGACACACACACACACACACACAATACAGCAGAGGCAATGGAGCATAACACACATTCCGGCTTTTTTAGAGCATTTTCAAAATTCGCTAAAACTTGGTGGATGGAAAACCTGCTAACCTATTGTCACAGCTGAGGTTATTAACACTCCATCTAACTTTAAGCCCCATGAAAACGAAATTTTTATTTTTTCCTAATTAAGTTAATCTTGATCCACTCTGCCCACAATACACACGTACAAAGTATGTTTTATAAAAACCTTCGCAAAGTCTAATTAATTAACAAATTAACCCTTTTCCATGTAAAGTGAGCAGGTAAAAATAATCAGATTTTACTGAAATTTGATTACTTCATGAGAATCAGATTTTTTTTCATTTCAAGAGTAAATTGCTGTTCAAACAGTATCAGCATTAAAACACAAAAGCTTGAAATATGTCACTTTTAATGTACAGTGGTACCTTGAGATACGAGTTTAATTTGTTCTGTAACAGAGCTCGTAAGTCAGTCATCTCGTATATCAAATTTCTCCCATTTAAAATAACTGAAATAGATTTAATCCATTCCAGCCCTGTGAAACATCCCCAAACCATCCTAAATTATGGACAAAAAGACATGTTTTGAATTAAGAAACACACATATATACACTTTACCAATGCATAACAAAATATTTCAATTTCAGATTTCAATAAATATTAGTCTAAATTATTTTTGGGTAATTCTTGCCGTTGCATTTGAAATTCGTGGGGAATTTGATGCGCGCAGTACTGTGTAGTACAGATGCATAGTGCGCACTGTACAGTAAAATCTCTCTTCTCTTCTGTTGTGCTGCCCATACTGGACGTTTGCGCCAACGCGCCAACTAGCAGCAGCCACTCGTATCTTGGAATTTCGCTCGGATCTCGAACAAAAATACGGACAGAGTAGCAGCTCGTATCTTAAAAAAATTGTATGTTGGTCAGCTCGTATCCCAAGGTACCACTGTACTTAATATAAAATATATGACAATTTACCTTTTTGAATTAAATTATGAACAAAAATGAGCTTTTTCACTGTATTCACATTTTTGGAGATTCATTAATATACCTAATTCACGGATGAATCTTTGCCTTTGTTGTGCTGTAGAAATCTGCTGTCTTGCTCAAAGGATGGCTCAGATCCATACGTCTCCTTCATTCTCCAGCCTGACAAGAACAGAAGCACAAAAAGAAAGACCAGCGTCAAGAAACGAGACCTCAATCCACAGTTCAGTGAGAGGTGAATGAGAGATTCCACAGTACAGCATTAGACTTAGCTTCAGGTTAAGAGCTCTTAAACCTCTGACTCTTTGTTTTGTGTAGGTTTGATTTCGACTTGTCCTTGGAAGAGGCCACACAGAGACGCCTCGATCTGTCTGTGAAGAACAGTGTCTCTTTCATGAGCCGTGAAAAAGAGCTCATTGGCAAGGTATTGTACTGCTGTCATAATGGGCTGTTTATTTTGCAGTTAGTTGGATAACCATGGAGTGCTAAATGTCAACCCTTGTGACGATGGAGTGTACTTAACCTTATGTTATTTTGAAACCACTAATATGTTCTAAATCACTGCTAATCTGTAATTAAAATAATATGTCACATGTAATATATGCTGAGTATACTAGTCATGTTATTTTCACCATTCTTAATATAAATGAAGTGTATTAGTTTGTGCTGCCCAACTGAACACAAACACAATAAATGTTTGCTTAAATTATTTTTGTAATATGGCCAACGTGCTCTTCATTCACATTATTATTTATTTATTTTTTATTTATTTATTTAACAGGACAATGCACATTAATAACAGTATCTCTGTAACATGCCAGAATTAGCCAAAGGCTAGTTTTCATCTGTAGTCCTGGTGGCCAGTTGTACAATGGCATCCTAAAAAAATAAAACATGTTAACCAATAAATCTTTGGCAATTAAGAACAACCTGTTAAGACAATGTTAGATCATTATGGGAAAAGCAGAAGTAACAGGAAAGCAATAAAATACAAAAGGGAGAGAGGAGATGGGGGAAAAAAAAAAAAAAAAAAAAAAAACAGTTTGGAAAAAGTTAACAAACTTAAATAGGTTAAGAAAATTAAATAGTACATGATAAAATATCAGACTTCAAATCTTAGAACATTCATAGCTTACAAGGGGTCAAGGAAGAGTCACACAGTCATGAATGAATCTTAAAATGTCAGCAGCAGGAATTTTAGTGTTGACAGGTAAATTATAAGAATAATTTAAGCAGACTTTTGTGTTTTAGTCTTCAATTAGGCAAAGGGCAAAGATGTTATATCTGCTAAAGGTTAATAATAATAATAATGTCAATAATAATAATAATAATAATAATACAGGAATTCTGTAGTGATTTAATTTGAACTATTTTATGTTCTTTATTAAAGCAAACTCAAATAAACAAAAACATTTTGAAGAACAAAACCTTTTTCTTCAGTGACTCCACCACAAACCTTTACGTTCATCACTGACCACAACCTGTTCTTTAGACCTACATTAAGACTAACTGTACAGAAGTCCTGATTGGCTCTGTGTTCTAAACCTGTTATTTGTGTTGTGTGTTCCAGCTGCAGTTAGACCTGAATCAGTTGGACCTAAGGGCAGGCGTCTCACAGTGGTAAGCACTTTACTAGTTTTTAACAATAATTAAAAATATTGAGTTCATAATTTAATAAAAAGTGCTAAACATGTCATTTCTTTTATATTCATTACACTTAAAGTTACATGTCAGGTTTTTTTGTTTTGTTTTGTTTTAATGTTGATCATTATGGCTTATACTCATGACAATCAGCAGATTAAGGCACCATGATAAGAAGATAGCAATGTTTTTTTTTCAAATCCCCGTTATGCTGCTTGCCATCGACAGCCAGGGCCAGAGAGAGCAAAATTGGTAGATGGTGCTCTCTCTCCATCAAAACTACCATGCAATGTCCACTAGCTCAGGCATCTGCTAGCCATCAGAGCTTAGGATCCTCTGCTTTCCTCCAAGTGTGTTGGTTGCTCAGGGATGAAGTATCAGTAGCAGTTGGAAAAAAGGTGGTGGCAGACTACTCATGCATCAGAGGCCTGTGCAAGTCTTCACCCTTCTAGAGTCAGGGACAATGAAAGTGACTGATAGAGTCCTAGTGAATGAGGTGGTTGATTGCTACCACTACACTGAGGGGGGAAATTGGGCCAAAAAATACAAGAAATATCACTTTTTGTGTAATGAATTGTAAATATATGACAGTTTACCTTTTTGAATTAAATTATGAACACAAATGAACTTTCACCAAATTCTCATTTTTGGAGCACTAATATATCTGTTTCAACCAAACCTGTGTGGTCTAGCTTGCAGATATAGAATAATTTGTCTTTTCTGCCTTTTCAGGTATGATTTAACAAACGAGGGTGCCTGATCTGGCCTTTGTATGTTCATGCAACGATGCCTTCGACTTCACTTCGCTCCTCATAAATGGCTGTTTCTCCCAGCTTGCACAGCTGCATCTGCATGGCGCAAGTGTCACTTTACCTCTATAGCTTAGTGCATTGGGACCAGTCATTAGAAAAATGTTTATGATTGAAATTCTCTAGATGTTATCTGCACCAATACCAAATGCATTTGAGACAGGCTTCATGGTTGTCAGTGCACGTCAGCTGAATTTTGCAAATTTGCACTAAAAACTATATAAATACATTTGTTAAGGGAACAATCAACATATTGTTATGAGTCTCCATAGATAAAAAGAGCAGTAGATACCTGCTGAAAGGACTGAAACACTGTTTTTTGTATGATAATCTTAAATTAGAAGAGTGCTCATGAGTTTTCTTATTTCCTAAACAATGCTCGTCACTTTCTTTACTTTTGTAAAGAATTAATTTTTTCCCCAAAAGCAGTAGAAACAAGCCCTCACAATACAGTCTTCTATTTATATATCTCTTAATTTCCTTACTATCAGTTCCACGTAAGAGCTTTATATCCAAGAAATAAATAAATAAATAAATAAATAAATATATATATATATATATATAATGTTCAAGCTTAATCATGTTTCTTTAATTATTTTTTGTTATTTGTTGCTTGATGCATATTTGTTTAAAGTCTGGGAAACTGCTGTCTACTAAGTATTGTGTTCTGGATGAAGAACATAATTTACATTTTTGTAAAATGCTGAAGACATGCTGAAGTCTGCCTTAAGGCTGTGTTTTATATTATACTGTATTTGTTTATGTTCAAAATATGTAATATTGTTAAACATATTTGGTTACTATTTGAATGAAGAAAATTGTTAAAATTTAGTGTAAACAATGCAAAATATTGCACATTATTGTTTACATTTTTAAACAAATGGCCTCCTGTAATTGAAGGTGCCCTAGAATGGAAGTTTTTACTTTGGCATAGTTACATATGAACAGTTTCAAATGCAAACACTCCCAAAAAACAGACAAGTGCCAAAGTTCCTTAACAGTCTAGACTCACACCCCCCAAACTTTACATCCACCAGTCACACCATATGCCCCCAGCCTGCTGGGCAAATTGTATCTCCACATCAACCATTTGATAGAAGACTGTGTTTCTCTTCACTAACCTCCTTTTTTGCATATATCTCTTGCATATCATGCAATTAATCAGTTATCTCTCCTCAGATTTTTTCTCAGTTCTGCTTTTACTAGTTTTCATACACATATTCTGGAACCCTGTTTTTTTACTGTTACCCTGCTGTCCTGCTGTAAACAGCCAATCAGTGCTGAGCTCATAAATTATTAATGAGCCGACCATAAAAGGCAAAACAGCTTGTTTCAGGAAAAGGGCAAAATCATAGGATTTAAGGGGGGATGTGAAACATCAGGTCATTTTTTCACAGTAAACAAAGTCAAATCAAAGAACAGAATAAAGTGAAAATTGCATTCTAGCCCCCCCTTTAAAAAGAACTAAGGACAGAAGTTTAAAATTGTAAACAAGATGCACTGCTGCAGCTTTACCATATCTCAAATAACCAAATGAAACAATCCCTTTTAAGAAGAAAGAATCTTAAATCTAAAAAGGATTAGCTGAAGAAGCTGTACGGCTATTAAGGAGGCTAAAGAGTGTGGCATATGAGCAGTGAGACTTATGGTGTGAAATTGATTGTGACCTCTGGTTGTAACACATGTTAGATGGTGATATGGCATGGGTTAAATAACAATGCAATTGTATTTGATGACATAATGGACAATTAATGTGATATTATACATTCCTACAATGCAAATTGTCATATTTTTGTGTCACAATGTATTGTGTCATGATGTATTGTGTAATAATGTATTATGCCATGATATATTATCTCATGATGTATTGTGTTATGATGTATCATTACCCCCATGCTATTTAGCTAATTTATTCATAAAATAGTAGTTATAGAAGATCCTATTTCATATACTTTAATATATCAAACATTTCAACCACTGTGTCTTTTTGTTATCCATTCCAAGCAAATTAATATGCGATTGTTTTTTTTAAGACAATGGTAGATTTTTTTATGTCAAGTGCCAGTGGTCTGAGACCACTTCCATAGCTGGAGTGAAATATGTTACAAAGTGTTTGAAAGAATTGTCTTAATTAAGATTTTCTAAGAATGACACAAGTGGAAACGTTTCAGGAATTAGTCAATTAATGCTGTTGCTGAAAGTCTGTAATGCAGCTGTTTTTATTAAAGATGCTATTTGCACTTTAAATTGATGCTTGTTTTTCAGTTATGGTCTTATGATGACTAAAACATCTTTATCATTGTATGTAACAGTTCAAAATGTTTAGTGTTAATATCAATGATTTTGTAAAAAAAATAACCAAAAGTTTAGATTTTGATAATTTGTGATGAAGATAATTTTCAGATTATGCATACACAGCACCATGTATATCACTTTTCACTTTGCAAAGTATAGAATGTTCTCATCCTGTAACAAGAGCATTAGTGAGGTGTTGAATGATTAGTTCTGGATCACAATCTACTCCCAAAGGAACTGGATGGGAGGACCATCCCTCCAGATCACCGTTCCAGTCGTTCCAGTACAGTCCAATGTTGAGGAGCTTTATACAAAACTAGCATATAATCCATGATGGACTAGACTAGTACAACTGCTCCAAAACATTGTGTTCTATTAGTTATTTTCTGTTTAGATTATACAAGGTGTGTCAATATATAACTCTGGTTAATATATCAGGCTGTTGAGCTTTATTATTATTTTTAACCATTTTTGTTAGCTAGTTAGCAAACTAGCTAAGTTAACATGAAGTAGCTGAAGACAGAACAGTCCATCTGTAGCCCGCCAAGGGTGGCAAAAAAGACTTAAATCTTGGTTCATACTTAGAACATTAATATTTGTATGTTAATCTTGTAAAACCCCAGATAGCAAGAAGTGAGCGGACCACGGTTGGTCCAGTAGTGGCAAAGTCGGTGGTCTACTAGCGGCTGCCGCCAGCGGTTCACTGGCGTTTTGCTCATCGTTTTCTGGGCGGTCCACTAGTGTTTAATCAGAGTTGTACAGTATGAATGCTGAATATGGTTTGCGTAAGAAAACTGCACTATTTTGTAGCCTTTTCTATGAATGTAATATATTTTTGTACTGTTAATATAATGGGTGTGACTGTAGTAGTTAATTAAAATTATTAATAGTCAAAAGTTTTTTTTACAAAATAAATAAAAATCAAACATTGAGAAGAACGGCCACTTGAACGGTCATCCGCTAGAGGGCGCTCCAGAGGAAGTCCAAAATGAATGGGCTCCAATGGAGCTTTAGAGCAAAATTGTAGTTTGTAACTCATTAATGCGCTGCTTTTCACAACGTAGAGCAATAGAAAATAATTCAGCAGTGTTTACATGTACGTAAACAGCAGTGTTAGGTTGTAAAAGCAACAATATATATGACGTTTTAAGGGAATCATTTTATGAAGTCCATTTAAAGAGAAAATAACCGGAATTCCCTTTTGAATTAGCAAAGTTCTACCACTAGGTGGCGACATTATGCCTACATTTTCGCAGAGTATAAAACTTGAGATGCAGCCACGGTGCCTCCTCCGGAGGGAGGACTCAGATGGGTGGACCAAACTCTTTTAGTCTGAGTTTGGGGGAATGTACACTTCTATTGGGATCCCACGCAAATGAATGAAGAGCAGGAAAGTTTGAGAAAGAGCAGGAAAAAAGCTATCAGAAGCAACATAAACACTGAGATGGATTGGCCAGGTGACTCTTCACAGCACTGTGGGAAAAGAAACATTGATACATGATATAGCCCTGTAGTCCTGGGATCAACACATAGAAAACATTGGATTAGGAGCGTTTTTCTTCAAGAAAAAGACACTGAACTGCGCTGGAATGGGAAAACTCTGCTGATCTGGAGATTTAGAAAGATTTAGACTGTAAACAGGACAAGCATCTCTATCTTTTTATTCCAGTGGATGCTCTAGAAGACCTCCAGCATGGGGAATATAGAAAGTGTGGACGGACAGTGTGAGATGAAGCATCATTTAATGCCATTAAAAGTTCCAATGCCTGATCCAGCTGAGCTTGAGGAACGGTTTGCTATAGTTTTGGTGAGTGTAATGGTGTTTTTTCAACCTTTATTTAAGCAGTGCTTCTTATTTTTATAGACAGTACGGCTGAATTAATATAAAAAACAAAAAGTATTGTCTTATTTTCGTTGTATAAATTTCTTTGTTTTGAGAGCTAGACTAGCCTAAATATGTCACAAATCATCTCAAGGACTGAATGTCAGCAGTATAAACAGTTTACCTACTTTACGAACTTCTCTTCAGACATCGAGTTCACTGGCTCCCCCTAGAGGCTGCTTTGTTTCAACATAACACTCCTTAGTCATTATGTTATTTTAAAAAAACTCCAGTAAAGTACAATTTGACAGAAAATTCATCATCAAAAGACCAAAAACTCAGTCTCACGTGTTTTATGATAAAAAGTGACCTGGGGCATTACAAAATTTCAGTGTTTTCCAGCACACTGAGAGCAGCATTTTCTGAATTCCCCTAAAACTCCTACGCATGAAGAGTTTGAGTTGAGTAGTCAGCTGAATATATCAGTACTGTAGCTGTGCAGCATACAAACAAATGCCAACATACTCAACATAAAACAAGCCTACACAGTTACTATGACATCAGGCACAAGTCTGGAAACAATCACACTAATTTTTACTCAGATATCTTACTGAAATAATCTCATATCTAGTCTACATATAGAAAATCTGGACATATCTCATCGTGAGACTGTTGTAAGCTTATTATAAGATAATGTAATGTATAATCTGATGTTACTTTCTTGTTTTAAGTCATTTTATTAAGTAAAATGATCTCACTACAGATAATTTTGCTCATTTAAAGCATCTTGAAATAAGCAAAATGATCTAAAAGTGTATTAAATAAAATCTCATAAAACAAGTATAAATGTGACCTTTTTGAGTATTAAAGAGTCTCAGACTTTGGAAAAAAAAATTCCTACATTGTAAATTAATACTGAAGTCATGCAGACTGAAGGAACACATAACAAATCATGTAGTAAACAAAAGTGTTAAACAAACCAAAATATGTTTTAGATTTTAGATTCTTCAAAGTAGACACACAACTGATGTATCAAACACATTAAGAGGGCAGTAAATGCAAGTCATGAACTCTTGACAAGGCACAGCTGTTAACTGAAAGCCATTCCAGGTGACTGCCTCATAAAGCTGACTGAGAAAATTCCAAGAAAGCTAAGCAAGAAAAAAAATGAAAAAAGAAATACTTTGAAAAAATATAAAAATCTAAAATATTCTGGTTTTTGTTTTGTTTACTAAATAATTTCATATGAATTTCTTCATAGATTGGATGACTTTAGTATTAATCTACAATACATACACTTTTTAAATAATGAAAAACCACTGAATGATGATTTTTTTGACTGGTACTGTTTGTATATGTTTGAGACTGTTTAAGGCTAAAAGTCATATTTTTGCTTGTTTTAGGGAGAATGAGAATGTGCTTCTCTTTTGAAACTTGTTAAATATGCCATTTTATAATCACAAGTACACTGTCATAAATTACTTGTTCACACTGACATTGACATCATACAGTGTCTCATCGTCTTAATGTTGTGGTCTCTATCTTTGTAAATACATATTATTGGCTCATTTAATAAACTACAGTTATTGAGAAGTAACATCTTGATGGTGATGATACAGTCTAAGACTTGAAAACATGCTGTTCTCCAGTCTTTCCTCTGACAATATTCATCTTTGTTGTCAGTCTGTCAGTTGGCTTCTGCACCACACTGTTCTCCCTCCTCTCTGTCTGTGTAGGACTGTGATTGGAAAAACTGACCCATCCAATGTGGAATACAGTGTTTGAGGCTTTTCCACTATCTGCTCTTTTTGGAGTTCCTTTTAGAGCTTTAAACTGGTGGGAAAGAAAATGCGCTCTTATCGGACACTAGCATGTGCTGGACCCTGCCCTGTGTCTTGTTTGATAATAGAAACACTTCAAAGTCTCAGGAGGATTCCTGTGCGCAGGAAGAGCAGGTTGGAGCTCCATGTCTGGATCTTGATTAGATTTAAGAGTGTGTTTTTAGAGGCTAGGAGTTGCCCTACGTTGGGATGTTTTAGGTTTTTCTACTCTTTCCATTCAATAAATATTGAATACTTCAGTATCACGATAATGATCACTTATACTATGACGGCGTTCATCTTTTTAATAGTGTCTGTAATAGACTGGGTTGTTATCCTGGTTCAGAATACCCATATCCTACATTTTTCTTTTCTTTTCCCACAATATCTGCTTTTATATCACCATTTTCAACTCCATTAGAAATAAGCAGGCTATTTTTGTTACTACACCTTTAAGACTGATACTGTGTAAAAGCTTTACCCATCCCTCAAAAACTAGAACCAACATAAAAACTACACATTTGGGCAGTGAGTGTTTACATGTTCAGAATAATACACATTTTTTGTATGGTAATGTGTTGGTTTAACCCTTTCCAAACCTAATAGTATTATAGTACAGTATTGTTTGCATTTCTCATCAAATACCTGCTTTTATTCATCAGTACTTTATTGATGTTGAATCAAAAGTGCTGTTTTTGTGCCATATTTCCATGTGATAGCTGAGGAGCACTGAGAAATTCTTGTTAATTTTAATTTTATTTATGATTTTTGGCATTTATTCTAATGGTATTTGCTGTTTTTACAGTTTTTAATTCACACTTATTATGTTAAATGACATGTTTTGGTGTCTTGCACAGTATTGCATGTATATGTCCTGAAACAGTACTTATTAATTAAATGTGAATGGGCGGGGCTAAACTTCTGTATGTAAATGCACTCTATTGTACTGGATTCAGAACAGGCCAGTGTTGCAGATCAGTTTACCTGTATGGACTGTGAGTGAAATGTAAATTTGGTAAAACTATAACAATTGTCTTCATACTACATTAAACACTTTAACTGTAAAGTGAAAAACATTCATTTTCCAATGACACGAGTCCTCGAAGCAGTGTTAGTCAGCAAAGTGGCCTGCCAGCAAGTGACAGCCTAGTGTCTTTGTCATCCCTAATGGCCTGTATGTGACCTGTGGTGTGTGTGTCTGTGTCTGTGTGTGTGTGTGTGGTACTGTTGTCTCTCCTCTCAGACAGGGAATGGCAGTGCTTTATGATGTCATGGGTGCTCTCTGTGCCAGTGTAGTAATATCCATGTGCTAATGACTTTAACAGGAGCTGTGCAGAAGGGAGCAGTGTGTGTGTGTGTGTGTGTGTGTGTGTATGGGCATGTGTGGGGGAGTGTGCCTGTAGATCCTGCTGGGGGATGAGGCCCCAGGGCTGAGTTACACCACTTCATGCGCTTCGCTAATAAAACGCTTGGTTCAAATCTAACCGAGCAGATGTGCTTTCTGCATTGTTTCCCCAATTTCACTGCTGCCTGTCTGTGACTTAAGTCTCTGGATGGAGCCCCTGTCTTTTTTTTTTGAATGGGAGGAAATTAGCTGTGGCTGTGGCTCTGGTTAGGCTACTCAACAATATGTTGTGTGTGTAGTGATTGGGCTGTTAGCCCAATTTCCATCTATCTTCAGCCTTTCATGGCAGTCTGTAGGCTGTAGATTCAATATGTGTCCATTTTTAAGAGAGAATCGGCCAAGAAATGTCTGGTGTTTCAAATTTGCTTCACTGCAGCTAAGAAATGAATAAAGTTTATAAGTAATGGAAGCTTATACAACTGTGATTAGCATCCCACTAATTATTAAGTTGTTAAGTAAACTAAAATATATATATATATAATTTTTAAAAAATTAAAAAATCTTTTAAAAATTAAAAAACTAACCTATTTCCCAAAACAAGTCTCGTAGTTAGTCAGGAAGTAATGTCTGCTTTTAATAAGCTGGTTTGCCATCATTAGGTTTAATAACATAAGTTTAATTGATTATTCTTTTACATTTGTTTATAAAACAATTGTTAGAAAAAATACACAACCAGACAATAGTATATGAATATGTACTGTATGAAGATGTATGTATGTTACATTATTACTAATATTTCATTAAACAAAATTGTAAAAATGGCTAAAATGAATGATGTAAGCCACATGGATATGTTGTGTGTTTAATGTGAGCGTCATTGGCTACAGACACTGAAATACTTTACATTTGTTCTGATAATTGTGAGACTTTCCCTAACACTGCAGCCGCTGGAGCAAAAACACAAAGCTAAGCAGCTGTATTATGTATTCATCATAACAAGTGCAGTTTAGTAAAGGCTGTGCTTGTAGTTTGTTGTCTTCTTCCATTTCACCACTAAACTGTAACTGTGCTGGTGAATCTGTCTTTTGTTAACTGAACAAGCACAATTTTGTAAGTCCAAAAGACCATGGAAACTCCACCATAGCTGTCATTGCTAAGACTATGCATTAGCCACCTAGTTCCTAAAGAACTAAAGAAACAAAATTAGGAGAGCAAAACCATGGGCTGATGGTTTGCTTGTCTACATCAAATCGAGTTTTTCACCCTATTTTCATTTGTTTTTATGATTCCTGTTTTCTAATGGACTCCATCAGGTCATTTTCAGCGTTTTTCACGGCACTCTTTGCTTAAATGTGGATATCTTTGTCCAGCCAACTCTTAAGTGCTTCTTTCCAGTTTCATGCCATTGATTCCAATGGAACGCTGGCCTGATTAGATGCTGTTTAAGCAGGACTGGATCTGTGTATTCATAAAGATACAGACTGGATGTCATCAGTCTTCAGCTCAGCATGTATCTGAATCTGAAGTGTGGATTGAGCTTCCTGGCTAAAGTTCTCCGTATGAAAAAGAGGCTGGAGGTGGTGGGTACAGTGTTGCAGAGATGCACAATGATGGAGCAACAGAGAGTGTGCTTGATATCCTCTTTCAAAGTGGCCCTGCTTGACTGCACCACAGCGGATTCCTGCGGTCTGCTCTCACTGAAGGCCACGGGAGAGCTTTAGAGAGGGAAAATTCCCTTTGAACTGGCTGCCTGCCACTGCTCTACGCCTTAATGACTTTACCAAAGCTTTTAGAAGTACATGCATTATAAGAGAGGCTTTTATTCCAGGAGTGATTAGTCTTTGTTGTTAACTTGATTACGTTTGGAATTCTTCCCATTGTGTTTAGCCTTTTGTCATATGACAGTTCATAACCACAGAAAGAGAGAAGTTATGAATGTGAACATGTAGATTGTTTACTGATTGAGATATTATGTGTGCATGGTGTAGATAGGCTGCCCGCTTCTGCTTTCTCTTAAGCAACTGTGAATGTGTTTGTATCCAGATTCGAATGGAAAATTAAAAGTTATCTATTTTCCAAATGGTCCAGACTTTGTTATAAAAGATTCAAAATAATGTCTAATTTGTTATTATTTTGAATTGCATAAAAATATAATTTTTTAAAAACTCAAATTTGTCAATTCTGTATTCACACTTTCAGTACTTTCAATACTTACAGTTTAGCACTTTATTTTGCTGACAAATGAAGAGTTGTGTATGAATTACAGAGATTAAAAGTAACAAACATGTTAAACTGTAAAAATGTAGAAATGTGTCTGTGTTCTATCAAAAATAAAAAAAACCTAGAAATAAATAATTAAAAATAATATATATATATA
>BRDA01005183.1:25790-40281 GCA_036984385.1 Crenuchus spilurus
ACCGGCGACCGAATCCGCAGATGACTAACCAGGTTAGCCTCGACCCCTGGGACACACGGAAGGAGGCTCACGCAATCCGAGAGGTCACCACCAAACTTTTTCTCCACTCGGAGGAAGGCACACAGGGTCCCCAGCTCCGATTGGACCAATCAGTAGACGCCTAAGCCAGCGGCCATTGCAATGTGAAAGTGATAGGGAGAGTGAGAGCACCATCTACCCGCCCAGAGAGAGCACTGCCAATTTTTTGCTCCCTTGGGCCCCGACTGTTGATGGCAAACAGCATGACCGGGATTCGAACTCACGATCCTTGGGTCATAGTGGTAGCGTCTTTGTTCAGTGAGCCACTCGGGGCCCCTATCAAATAATATTTGACTTTATAGAAAATGATGTTTTGATTTATAAGCAGAATAGTAAATTAGTATTGAGTATTAAAGTAAAACATCTGGTGACAACCCTGATCTGTAGGGTTAGGTTTAGGACACTGAACTGTAGGGCAGGAGTTCTCAACTGGTCTTAGCCCGGGACGCACATTTTCTCATGATCATTAAGTCATGACACACTTTTAATGAACACAAACCAAACAAATGTATTTTTCAAAACTAGCCTTGAGATTTCAGAGGGGACATGACCGGTGGGGCAGGGCAGGGATGCTGGAACTTAAATTAAATTAATATTATGAATTACATTACTATTATTAAACTAATAAATATTACTACAATACATTAGTTACAAATTATGATTTATATTTTATATGTTACTATAATAATATACTAATAATAACAACTATTATATATTATTATTTAATATTTGTAACTTGTTAAAAGCATGTAGCATGAAATTATCACCCAATTCTGTGTTTCACTTTTGCAGTCAACTTCACTCACTACCATCAGTTTTACACTTATATTTGCACTGTATGGTCAACAGCCCTCATTTACATAAAATTCTACCTCATATCTGAGTAAAAATAAGCAGACATTCTGAATTATTTTGACAATAGTTCAACTTAGAGGCATGTAAATGGATGGCTTATCACAGACTGGTAGCAGCACGCACACAGACACAGATTCAGATGTTAATGTTAATGGTTTTAATATGAAACCTCTGATATTAAAATATGTCTAGCTGATGTGACACAGACAGAACAAATGTCCAACATCTTAACAACTTACAGCGGCAGGTGAACACGAACTGCTGGCTGTCTTGCAAAAAATGTTTACTGTTTGATGGAGTGACAGCAGGGACGGCCAATCACGCGTTAGCAAGAAACAGCAGAGCCAATCGATGAGCTTGTGGTCTGTCTAAACGAAAATCTACATTTTCAAATGCTCCGGTTTATATTTGCAGTTTGCCATCTTGCCTCCGAACATCACAAATTTAAAGAGAAGGGTAAAGGGCAAACGAATGGTGGTTACCATGGCAACTAGAATGCTGTGCACATCTGACGTGTTCCTCTGTGTCTTTTTTCAAGATAAAAACCGAGTACAAAATCAGATAAGCATGAGTTATTTTTTGTTTTTAATTGTTTTAAAATTTAATTGTCCGTGACCCACCCAGAACGAGCGTGTCGCGACCCACCAGTTGAGAATCGCTGCTGTAACGTACATTCCCTTGTCATGACAAATGACATAAACGTGTGTAAATGTTTATAAATGCTTATTGTAATGTGCGTCATTTCTCATAAAAGCTGCTTTTGCCAACTTTGATCACAATTTGCAGATGTTAAATGTACGACAGGTAATATAATGACGCCGGTGTGTAGTTGAGTTGAATGTGTGTAAAAGGATTGTGTTGTTGTAAAGCATCCTTGGATATTAGTAAAATGCTATGTAAGTAACATTCATCATCATCATCATCATCAGATAAAGCATGTTGGAATAGGCCTTTTTATTGTGGCTGCAGAATGTTCCACTGATTTAAAAAGCTATCTCATATATATGATTAACCCCACATACTGGCATTGAATAATAACAAACGTGTGTGTGGATCACTCTGGAATGTCTAGTCAAACAGTGGGAGGGGACATAGTGACCCCTCCAGCCTCTCTGCTTGTTCCCCTGACCCCCGAACATGACGCTGGCGTCAGAGTGTTTGATAGACACCACTCAGCTGGAACTAATGCAGTCAAGCTGGGAGCTCTGTTTATGTGGCATTAAGGGCTAAATCTTTCTCATTGGTCCAGGCTGTGTTTATGTGCCTGCGCTGTTCGTCTGGCCACTGAGAGCCTGCAGTTCTAAAGAGCCGGCAGGTGGGGAGGAATCAGCCTTTGTTTGTTTGTTATGCCACAAACTCAGGCTGTGGGAGGCAACATCTGTCTCCCTAACAGCACTGTCACAACGCTAGATCAGGGTGGTGGAGGCACTTCAACAGTATCCTCTCATTACACACACACACACACACACACACACACACACACACACACACACACAAGTTAATGTTTTGTCTTTATAAGGTGTAGCCATTAACTTCTGTATCACTGTAGTTAAAGGCTGCTGTGTAAACCCAGGTCTAGACTTTTTTTCCTTTTAAATCTAAAATCTAAATCATATTCTGGTTTGCTTAACACTTTTTTGTTTACTAAATAATTCCATAAGTATTTCTTAATAGTTTGGATGACTTTAGTATTAATCTACAGTGCAGATCATTTGGAAATAATGAAAAACCACTGAATGTCCAGAAGGTGTGTCCAAACTTTTGATGGGTATTGTAAATGCTGAGGACCAGCCATATTCTGGTATCATATTCCATATCCAAACAACGTTCTGGGGACATTTACTCTTCTCTAAGAGACAAATATATAACCACACACACACTCTCTCACACACACACACACACACACACACACACGCTGTTTACTGTTGAGTATGGAACGTCTTTGAGCATGGCGCCACGCTAAGCTCAGGTGTTAAAGAGCTCTTTGGGTTTAACTGCCTGAGTCCCAGCAAGGATCAGGACATGTATTTGTCTCTTTGTGTTTGTTTCACTATTTCTTACTTCTAAGCACCTGATCACAATTTCTAAAAGCTGTGTTCTCAGTGATGCTTTAGAGTATAATAATGTTTGTCATCACTTCTACAGTTTTTGTCAGTAATATCAGGGTCTGCTGCCAAGCTAGCTAATACTGGCTATGCTAACAATACATTTTACAAACACCTCAACATATTCTTGAACTGACCTGAAGCTCAAGCTGTTTTTTCCCAATAAAAGTGTCACTGAGATTTTGTGTTTGATATAAACTTCTTTTCGACTTCCGAGCAGATTAACAACCCTAAAAACCCGATCCACTGTAGATGTGATCATATCAGATTTCAGTAAATGCATCAGAACAAATACACACAAAACAAGCATAAAATTTGAGTTGCACCAATATGCACAAGTATTTTCAATACATAACTGTGACAGTCAGTTCTATGCTTAAACTTTAAACTTCAAAATTTAAAAAACAGACATGTTAAACATGTTAAATGTGTATTCTATTAAAAAAACATTAACTGTTCAAGATAATGATCAGTGGATTTAGTATTAATGTAATATTGATTGTAGTACTACACTTGGTATCGAAGGCAAAATTTGGGTATTGTGACAATTCTAATAAAAATCAAGTTCAGGGGCAGATTCCACATCTGAGTGTGCTTTCAAGGGCATGTGGGGTGGTAGGTTTCTCCAAGGCGAAGCTAATTCACCTGACTTTGGTCATGTTCATGTGGTTGCTGTGGGAAATAATAAAAACAAAAAACATGGTGACTGTTAAGCTTTTCATTTTTAACCTTTCTACATGTTTTTAGCTTTTCTACAGGGGTTTTTAGCTTTTAATTTAATGTTTTTAGCCTTTCTACAAGTGTTTTTCATTTTTCTACACTGGTTTTTAGCATTTCTATGGATTTTTTTTAGCCTTTCTACATGTGTTTTTAGCCTTTCTACAAGGATTTTTAGCTTTTGTACAGGTGCTTTTAGCCTTTCTGCAAGGGGTTTTAGCCTTTCTATAGGGGTTTTTGAATACACTGTAGCAAAATAACATGGGTTGATTGTAGAAGTTAAAAGACAACATCACTTGTAGAATTAACATACAAATTGCACAATATTATTTGATATCTTACAAAAGAGGAACTGTTCAACCATGCTGGATATAGTGTTCATGTCACAACTCAGTTCATGCTGCATTTAAAATCGTGTCTGACTCTAGAATTCAAATTATGTTCACGTGTTGCCTCCTGGTGGGAAACTAATTTTTCTGATAAAACCAACACCACATGAATGTGCAATTAGTGCAATGGGTAACTGCTGTAAACTTTTCACTAACTCTGATTGGTGCTGATGTCACCTATGCAAAATGTAGTCCAGCCTAATTTCTCAACAGAAAAAAATCGACATAATTTTTCAGTATACTGTAAAAAAACCTATACTGTAGATAATAGAAGAGAGTTGTGAAAATGAGTAGACACAGGGTTTTAATTTCAAGACAAAGAATTTCCAACTGAAGACAGCAGCTCAAATGAATAAATATCACTTTGTGCTGCACTCTAATTACATCCATTTTAGAAGTTAAAACATTCACTGTTTCAATGAATGTGTTTAATGCTTTGGTTCATGATTTATATATTTGCCATATACTGGAGGAAACGTGTCCCCCAAACCCCCCTTTAAATTATAGCTATGTCTGAAATGTAAGAACAGTCGGCTACTCAGGCTGCATTCTGAGACAAGAAGGCATGAAGTCAAGTCCAAATCCAATGGCTATGTTTGAAACTTGAAGGTAGATGCCTTGATCCCTTGTGTCTTAGAAGGCATCGCTGAGATAAAGGTATTTGTTAACAACTCACATTTAAAACTAGTAATGGGCCGATCCACATTTTTTTAGTTCCGATCCGATTCTGATATGCAACTGACGATACCAATACAAATTCCGATACAAGAGCTCTTTCAGCTTATTATTATCGGTACTATATTTAAGATTACATAATGAGGCTGAAATAGACCATACAGCACTTAGAAAAGCTAAAAAAAATACACAAGTGCATTTAAAGTAAATTCCAAAGTAATAAAATAGTCACACTTTACATAGAAACAGGCAATAGTTTTCTTTCAAGATTAATATTTAAAACACAAAACTAAAATAACATCTTAGTAATAACCTTTCTAATACGTTAAACGATACAATAAGATTGTGCTGCATAATCTAAACAGACAATTGCAGCATCAGCAACAACTTTGGAAGGATTTCAAATTAAATCTTTGAAATAACGTGTAAAACTAAAGAGATATAAATACTTTCACTTCTAAAAAAGTACTTTCAGTCAGTAAAGTTTTGGGCAATCTGCTGGGAGTTTAGCACGTTTCTGAAATACCTTGGTGAGAGTGTGTTGCCTTGTGATGTCCTCATTTTTGTTTGCTTGCACAAACTCCTGGTATTCATTGACACAAAATCTCTGCAGGTGTTTGATTAAATTGGTTGTATTATACGATGCTGGAGTAGTTCCACCCCTTGGCACAAACATTACATATAGCCGTTCTACTGTTCAGCGTTTCCTGAGAGCTTATTACTAGCTCAAAAACAAACCAAACAGTTTTTAAATGCAGACTTTGATGTAAATATTTGGTTTGGGACAAAAAGGCATCATTTCTACGTTTCAGACAAAGCCAATGTTTTCATTAAGTCCGATTTTATTTTCTTTGACATAAAAGGTAAATTACTGAAATACTGAAGGTAAATTGATGACTGGATTCTCCTGCAGTCCACAACAGACCACCAGGTCCACTGCACCTCCATCAGTTACACTGAAATTGAATTGGACTTCTACTTTCAATGATTGGACTGAAGCTTTCAGGCTTATTGCACTTTTAATTTGACCCCAGATGAATGCAATTATCACTATTATTAATGTCATTTAGGGGTGCCACAAACGATAATTTTTTATAGTCAACCAATCACAGATTATTTTTGCGATTAGTCGACTAATCGGATAATGCATTAATTGAATATAAAACATACATCTTATTGCACTAGAATGCAGCTGTTATTATATAACCGTCATTAGATTTCAGCTATATGCTAACTAAAAATAAAAACAATTAAGACCATAGTTCATTAAACTTTAATGAAATATGCAGCTTGTTGCAACAATTATTTAACTGTTTAGCATAAAGTGTAAACGTAGCACTGAAACATAACGTTAGAAAACATTAGCATTCCTATTCAAACACATGACTGTTATAACGTTACAGAAAACACATGAAT
Organism: Crenuchus spilurus; assembly: GCA_036984385.1. Lineage (NCBI taxonomy): Eukaryota > Metazoa > Chordata > Actinopteri > Characiformes > Crenuchidae > Crenuchus > Crenuchus spilurus. The sequence continues at coordinate 32,026 of BRDA01005183.1, forward strand.
GTGTGCTAAGGCTAATGAATCAAATCGTCATCACTAATGTTAACTTTTACAGCTATAAATATGAGTAAGCAGCAAGTTAACTCTCTGTTTACGCTCTGTTTAGCAGCTAACTAGCAATTTAGCTTACCAAGATAACGGTCCCTCTTCATCATTGTCACAACCAGGCACAACAGCTTCCTTTTCAGGTGCTCGTGCATCGCAGTTGTGCTGCTGTGGAAGGCACATTTTGCCTTGCAGATATTGCATTGCACAGGTTTCTCTTTCATTTTCTTAAAATGATCTTGGCCCACTCTTTTGAGCTCCGTCGACGGGTACTCTTTTGACCCTGTCTGTATCTAACGCCCTGTGACGTCATCCACGGGCTACCCCGGTTATCACTACTGTGCATGTGCGTCAAGGACAGAAAGGAAGACGCAGCAGTAAAAGGTGAGTACGCAGCAGTTTGGAGAGAAAACGAAAGTAAAAACAAAAACAAAAACAAGGCATCGACTATTAAATTAGTTAATCGTGACTAATCGTGGCAGCCCTAATGTCATTATTGTTTTACACTAAAAAACAATGTCAGACTTAACTGATAATGTAAATTTCTATCAGTAGTTTGATAAGAAGAGGATGGATCATTTTTACGAGTCTTGGTTCCTCCCAAGGTTTCTTCCTCAACCTCGAGGGAGTTTTTCCTTGCCACTGTTGCCTTTGGCTTACTCACATCGGGTTTTGCATTTTGAATCAAAATGGTCCGATACCAATTATGTAAAGCAGCTTTGTGACAACGTCCATTGTAAAAAGTGCTATATAAATAAAGTTTGATATTGATTGATTGATAAAAGTCCTCAAAGCTAAGTTTTTGAAAGTGTTTTAAAGCTGAGTCACAAATGCATTTATCTCACTGGTGCTGCCTTTTAAAGCCTGGTTCACACTACAGGATAATTAAGCTGGATTTGAGGCTATTTTGGACCTCCCGACAATTGTAAAAAGTGATCGTAACCAATTATCTTCCAAATTATCCTGTAGTGTGGGGTATCTATATCTATCCCATCTTTACCACTTCATTCTTCTCCCAGTGTAGTCAGGGCTGCACCTGATTGTGAATTGTAAATACGAAATAGTTTCCAAATGTATGACTCAGTAGCCTGTAGTATGGGCTGGACGCTGATTCTCTGGTGTACAATGTGACATTGACGTCATGCCTGAGAGAGTTAACCAATGAGAGCTGAGCTGAACTGAACTTGTCTGTGAAGTTGAACGCATGTCGGTTAAATTACAAGCATTTTGCAAATTGTGGCAACAGCATGTGTGTCTTTATAATGTGTGCTGTTATGGTTTCATTCACATACTTATCTTTTTCATTACTTTTTTAAAGCATAAAGCTCTCACAATTAGCATTGCAATGGTTTCACTGTCATCCGCCATGTTTGTTTTCATCTATTTTACAAGAAACTCCTGCATACTCTTACAGTATAGCAGGTTGTGAGAACTACCACAAGATTTTGAGGCTTGGAGATGTTAGTTGGATGTGTTAATTGTAAGGTGTGGTGGTATTTCATTCTGGGTAGATCATGCAGTGTTGAGACCTTTATAACTAACAACTTTGTGATTCACCTAATAAATTATTAGACTGAATATTACAAATATTACACACTTTTGGTGTTTTGCTGAGAAAGTGAAAAGACAAAATAATTTATACCAAACAATGACGTTTTATTGACACTGTTACCTTTTTCTAGTTCCTGGCTGTAGATGTGAGCCACAGTGCAGCTTTAGTGCTGTAAAGTTAATTTAATATTAGGCACTTATTTAACATTCAGAATTCTACTTTTCCTCACCAGTTGACAAGACACAGATTCACCAGCACAGTTACAGTTTGGTGCTGAAATGGAAGAAGACAACAGACTACAACCACAACCTTTACTAAACTGCACTTATGATGAAGACGATACAGCCGCTTAGCTTTGTGTTCGTTAGATTGTGTTGTGTTTACTCTGGTGGCTGCAGTGTTAGGAAGCGTCTCACAATTACCAGAAGAAATGTAGCCAATGACACACAAATTAAACACTCAAAACATCCGTCACTTACATCATTTGTTTGAGTATTTTATCGTGATTTTGTTTCATGTTTTTTTTTATCATAATAATCATGTAACATTCATGCATTTTATATACAAATTAAAAAAAAGGAAAAAATCAGTTCAACTCAATGTTATTAAACCTAGTAATGTCAGACCAACTTATTAATATACAGCCATTCATTCCAGGGTAAATTACTAATTTTATAATGATTTATGGAAATGAAGAACTGTGTTTGGTATTCAACCAAATGTTTCATTTTGTTTGGTTTCAGTTTCAGCCCAAAAAATTTCATTTCACTGCATCCCTACTAGCAACGATGAAGGACAGAAAAATTGAGGAAATTGTCATGTGTGGGGTGGCTCATGTTTTCAGCATCATTTAGAATTTTAAAATCTAAAAATAACGGCTTAAGACACCTACTTAGTCAGTACTATGTCAAGGTATCCACCTTCAAGGTGTATCTTTTGTGCAACAGAAGCAGTATAGCATGAATGTGAGAGTGAATCTGCACCTGTGTGTGTGTGTGTGTGTGTTTGTGTGTATTGGTGTATGTATGTGGTTGCAGCTGTGTTCAGACTCTGCCTTGGTTTCCTCTTCAGCACAATGGAGTCTCTGTCAGTGTGTTGTTTTAAAAGCCTGGGCCTCATCCCCTCCAAGCCCTTTGTGCTTCACTCCTTCTCTGGACTCTTTGCAGGATCCTCTGCTTAAAGCTGATGGAATTCCTCGCGCCTGGCAGATAAAGGCTGATTTACGTGCGCAAAAGCAAAGGCCTATGCTGGCTTTCTGCTAGACTTTCTGCTAGATCTCCTAGACCCAAATGATTTAGGTTTTTCCTCACTTTTGTGCAATAACACAGTTATGTAATTGAGAACATTCATTGTTTTCATGCTTTCATTCTTTGCTTCTCAATTCTCTCTCCATCTTTACTCTTCATACTTCTGCTATTTACTGTATTCTGTGGTTGGTTGTCCAGAGGTAGCCCATGAATGTTGCGTGTGCTAAATATCCTCTCGCCCACTGACTACGCTCATCCTGTCTTACGTCAGTCTGAGACTGGTGGGCTTCTCTCTGCACGCTCTGTCTGCAGCAGGCTTCCTGTTCCACTCCACTTTATACAGCCATCTTGATAGATAGAAAAAACAATAATATAACAATGAAAGACTTGGTCTGAGTGTACAAATTCTTGAAAAAGTAGCTGTAATGGGTAGAGGATCTCATGAGGACACTTTTAAAACTTTCTTTAAATGCACATCTCTATACAAAAAAATAATTCTTTAAATCGTGCATTGGGAGGGCTCAGTGGACCAAGAGGCCTGACAATAAGCCCTGAGGATCGAAGTTTGAATCATGCTACTACCCAGAGCCCTGAGAGAGCAAAATTGGCCTTGCTTTCTCCAGGTGGATAGATAGCATCTCCCCATCACTCCCACTGTGATGGTGGCTCAGGTGTCTGTTAGCTTATGTATCAGAGCTGGGGATCCTGCACTTTTCTCTGAGCCCAATTTCTCTGTTCTCCCCTAGGAATATTACAAGTGATTGGGGGAGTCTTAGAGAATGGGTGGGTTAATCGTCAATTCAAACATTGGGTGGAAAATTGTGTTACAAAAAGGAACAATGCATTTTTGGCTCCATTTGGTACCTTTTTTCTTTCAAGGGGGCCAAGTGGGCCACAATCTCACTGTGATTTCTGTGTATTCTCAAAACTAAATTACTCAATTCTTTGTAAAATTGCAGTGTTCAGAATAATAATGGTATGTACAGAATTAACATTGAAAAACATATCTAGAAAATTTTAAGCTGGCTTGAAAAAGCCAGATAATAATGTTTTAGGAATTTTATGTAGTTTTATGTTTAATGCTAATTAAATCATTGTTAATGATGGTTAAATGATGCAGAAATAAGGATGTTGTCATTGTAAAACTGTACATAGTGTTTACAGTAACATTTGTTGCTTATGTAATATATATTATATAGTGTATATATATATAGTGGTGTTACTAGTTGGTAGTTAAAGTATCCAGGTGATTGCTAAGGTGTTGGTAGGTGTTAACACATCTGATTAATGTGGGATATGTAGAGTTTATAGGTGTAATAACTATGTAATTACTGGGTTAGTATTGTGATTCACTATATGTTTAAGAGCTTTTACTACACTTTATTCCTAATTGGGAAGCCAGTACTTTTGACAAATATTTGATGTGATATGTGTATTGAAAACAGCCTGTGAGATTCCCCATCATGGATGAGGTGGAGGTAAAGAACTCAGTGCAAGGCAAAATGGAGTTTCCTCCAGGTCCATTAATTTTGGAAAATGGGACACAGCCAAGACCTTGGTTGCCACACATGTAGTTATTTTTGTGTATTAATGTGTACAAATGAAAACGAGCAGTCAAAATGGTCAATTTTTGCTAATTAATTATTAACTGATCTTGAGGCTACTCTATCACAGGTTGTCAATCAGTGGGTATTTACTATGATTGTTATGTCTACCATTCAGAATCTCCCGAGCATTGATACAGAACAGTGATTAAACTTGTTTACTGGTTCTCTTACACAGGCCTATTATTAAAATATTATATTTATAATTTATACATTTATAAATTATAAAAAAAATAAGACACTTTGCCAGCCAATCAGAAAAGAGTATTTTTGTCTCCTTGGTATAAAATGTGGTGATTCCATTATCTGTAGAATACTAATGCAGGTAAACAGACTGTCATGATAACTAATGTAAGAGAAGGATCAGAGAGAAGAGGGGATGTACTACATGGCTTCTTGGGGTTTATGAAAAATTTTAATCTCTCAGCACTGTGACATCATCACCTGAATGCTACTCCATGAAGTTTATACAAAAAAAATGTCAGATTGCATAGAAAGGCAGGCATGTGAATCTATGAGAAAAGTTTGATGGTCCTAAATTCAAACCTGTCAGAGCTATAATGCAATAATAATCTCCTATTTACAAACATTAGTAGGACTGATTGAAAGTTGAAAATCTACAGTTGCAACACAATTCCTCCATTTGTTGCATTTAGATAATTTTTTTTTTATTATATCATGCAACGGGCTTTTGTTGTCATTGGTAATATTGTTGGTGATGGCTAAATTCTTTTTTTTTTTTTTGTTTTTTTTGCCAATTTTCTCCTCTTCCCAATGTGGTAGTAGCCAATTAACACATCCCATCCACTAGGGGGCTCTCCCCATCACTTTGCACTGGATAAGGGTGAAGTCAAGCACAAGCCTCCTCCATTGCATGCGATACGGTCACCACCTCTTTTCAAACTGGGGAGCAAAGCGCTTGGAGGAAAGCGCAGGGTTCCCAGCTCCGAATGGACCAATCAGTATACGCCTGAGCCAGTGGACATTACAATGTGTGAGTGATGGGGAGAGAGAGAGCGCCATCTACCTGCCCAGAGAGAGCACTGCCAATTTTTGCTCTCTTGGGCCCTGACTGTTGGCAAACAGCATGACCGGGATTCGAACTCGTGATTCTCTATTCATAGTGTCAGCGTCTTAGCCTGCTGAGCCACTCAGTGCTTAAATGAGGTATAATTTTCATATCTGCATTGCTGAGGTCCTTATCTAAGTGATCAGTATCCCATTGCATAGTTAGACCATGTGACCAGGAGATGTGATGATTTTATTAATATATTATTAATAAGAAAACCAAAAAAATATCAAGTAGCTTATATACAATTTCTTTGTATGTATGCACAATTTTCAGAACCTGCATTCCTGACATGTTCTGCATATGTCCACCAAGACCTTGTGGCCTGCTAGTCTCCTGTAGAAACTAAACAGGACATCCTCCTCTCAAGCACCTACCGCAGTGCCTGATTCATCACCGATTGTATCAATGCCCTGTTTATATTTGATTCAGCGTGCTTCACATTCTTAGAGCACAATCGCCCTGGTGATGTATCAGCCAAAAATGTCCAAAAATAATCCTGCTTGCAGCTGGTACTTATGGTGTGCTTTCTTTTAAGTGACATCATTTTGAAACATTAAAGTCATTTATGTGTTGCAGACTTCGCTAATGACCAGGTGAAAGGGAAGCGGCAATGTTTTTGGTGTAGATTTAAAAGCCCTCACATCTGGCACCCTCAACCTGACCTCGAGAAGCTGACATGCCTGAGAGCACTACACTATGGGAGGCTTGCTTCAAAGCAGGCTCAGCTGTAGTGATAACAGCCTTCAAATTGGGCTTTGCATGGCCTTCTCCTCAGAGAGCAGGGAGTGGAAGGTGACCATGCCCTACATCACACAGTGAATGTGTAAACAAGTCCAAGCTCTGAGAAAACACTCTAAATTGCTATCTTTCATTTCCAGGATGGGAGAAAATTATATCTTTATGTTTTGGACAGTAAGCAAGCACCAAGCTTTAAATGACAGCAAGCTGCTAAATTTTTTTATTCTGTACCAACCAGAAATTTGTCCAAAAATCATCCTAAAATAATTAGATTTTTCAGAACGTTGCAGTCTGTAGAGCTGAATGCCTCTGTATACTGAAGACCAGTATATTTTCTATATGTCTCAAAGGCTATAGCCAAGACCTTGCTACAGGGGCATAGCAACAAATTCTGGGCCCTATGCACAAGTAGTGCCCAGGCTCTCAGCCCCTCTTATTCAATGTTATTTCTTTTAATATTTAAAGGAAAATAAAATTTCAGAATCCTCAAGGGCCCTCCCCTTTGCCTATAAACTAAAAATACTAACCATTGTATTTAACATCAAATGTTTATTGATATAAATAAAGACACATTTCTACATTTTTAGAGTTTAACTAACATGTCTGCTCTTTTTTTAAATATCTGTAATCCAGAACAGAACTAAAAAAAAAAGCTAACTTTGGTTCCAAAATAGATTTTAAAAGTATTGAAAATTACAGTATAGAACTGATCTTTCTGTACTTGGGGCAAGTCTAGTATGGAGAGCTTTTAATTCTGGAATTGGAGTACACAGAGGCCCTCAAAGCAGACTCCCAGTTACTCCTGATAAGCTCATGTGTAAAGGAGAGCTGGTGTACTTGCCTCCAGGACACAACCTTGTACTGAGTGGATGTTGACAGCATAATTGGCACGGTAGCACAAGGATTAAGGGGTCCTGTTCATTTTTACAGTTTGATGGGCTGGTGTGAACTGTTATGTGGTATTTAAGTGCAGGGCTCTATTTTTGAGCCACATTTTCACTGTGAAAATGAACTTATTATCAGATCTTCAGCTAGTCTTTTGGCATTTTATCAGTTTAAGATTTGTTTTGTCAACAGAAGTAGGCAATAGCTGCTGGCAATAGGCAGTATGTTTATGTGTCCTCCTATCATATGTGGTCCTAGATTGTATACATATCTGATTTGTAAGATGCAGCTTAAATGTGACCAGTCAGATTAGATTTTATTTGCATGTAGTGCTGAGGCATTGCTGACTTCTCTCCTGTTTACACACAGAGCTGCTAAAACAGGAAGAGCAGCCGACTAGCTTTTATTGACCTTCTCCTCTTGATTATGTACAGTCCACCAGCTGTTTACTATCCTCCTGAGCGAAACAGCATCACACAGCAGCTACTAACATATCTGTTTTACTCATTTTAATACAATTAATCAGTCATTTCACAAATGCAGGGTTGCCAGGTTCACTAGGTCTTCCAATCCATTGTCTTCCAGAAAGCCACACTACACAAGCTGAAACTAGACATTTGAATAAGCTTTAAGAAGTCTTACAGCTTATTTTGAAATTCATTTTCTTTTCTGTTTAGTGCAAAAACCCTGAATCCTGCCACCTCTGAAGTTTTACCAGCTACTCCATTTTTGCAAACCTGGCAACCCTACATTTTTTGTTGTTGGTGATGGAAGTGACGTGTTTAAATGTGTCAGTGTGCACATTCATGTCATTTTAGAGACAGATTTCTTCATATGACAGACAGATACAGGTCACATATGTTTATGAATGTGACCCAAATTCTGATCTGAGCAATGTGAGTAATGTAGCAGTGTCAGTCTGAGCAATGGCTTGTAGTGTGAATGTAGCAAAAATGTCTGAAGCTCTCAAAGAAGACCAGTCTTCTATTAGCCCTGCTGCTGTCTGAAGTAGATTCCCATAGTTCTGAGTAGGGATGCACCGATACCACATTTTTTAAAACCGAGTACGAGTACAAGTACTTACATTTAAGTACTTGCCGATACCAAGTACCAATA
>BRDA01005183.1:40381-55274 GCA_036984385.1 Crenuchus spilurus
AAATAAATAAAAGACAACTAAAAACATACACTATGCATTGACATGTCACTTTGTTTAGTGGTTGGAATAGTGTAGTGGGTAACACCACTGACCACTGTATGGGTGGTTTGATCCCCAGTAAGAGCCATACAACACTATACAAATCCTTGGGCAAGACTCCAAATGCTGTATTTGCTTAGAAATATAACTTTATGATAATTATAAGTAAGATAAGAGCATCTGCCAAATGCTTTTGTTTTTAATTGAAACAAACATTTTAACTGGCTGCTTCAACATGTTTAGAAGGTTTGTTTATTAGCTATGGAGGTAGCTGATACAAACTTTATTATTATGTATACTTGTTTTTTTGTTTGTATTTTTTCTCTTTTGGAAGTAACACCTATTATTAGTTAGAAGAAAAGCATATCTAGAAAACTAATCAAACATTTTAACTGCTTTCGTGTAATGCTTTAGATAGTTGCATTTACATGAAGATTGATTTGAAGAGTCAAAGAATAAAGTGAGCACATGGGACTGTTCCTCAACATCAAGAAAACGAAAGTAATGATGACAGCAGGCAATGGCACAGTCCGCTTAACAATTGACAATAAAGAAACTGAATCCGTCAAAGATTTCCTCTTTCTTGGAACCAAGATTGACCGCAACAGTGAATCAGGGTCAGAGGTTAGACAAAGAATCACACTTGGCCACAGGGCAATGCAATGAATGGCAAATATATGGAAGAGCAAAGAGATTAGCATCACAACAAAGATTGTTATAGTCAATGCAGTTGATTTTCCGATATCCAGGTATGCATGCAAAAACTGGACACTCAAGAAGGCAACATTAATGCTCAGCATAGTCAGTGGGTCAAGACTATGAAGAAGAGGACGCTAAAGAACAGGCTGGATAGACAAGGCTAACATGAATATGCCCATGAAAGAACTGAAAGAAGCTGTCAAAGAAACGAACACATGGAGAATGATGATCAATAAAATGACAAATGAATCATCATTACAGGAACAAAAATATGAATTCATTAAATTAAATTATTTGTATGACAGTAATTGTAATTAAACAGTAATTGCTAATTCTGTTATTTGTGTTCACTATTCTTACTTTGATTTTACTTTCATTACCTTTTTCTTTCAAATAACTGTACTTTCCAAGTATGTCACAGGATTTTTTTCAAAACAGCAAAACAGTGTAATTGTGGGAAAATTGTAAAATTTGTGATGGGTCACGCAGAGGTAACATAACTGTGACTTGCATCAAAATATTTGATCATTTCATGAAATAAGCAAGACTGGAGGACCATGACCGAGGATTCAAGGTTGTTGGATAAACATCTGTAATCTTTTATATGACACAACACTCATACAAGACAATAAGACCTGTAGGTCCTTGTAAGTTACAGAACAGAAAGAAAAGATGGGATTTCAGCTGAATAGGAAGAAGACAAAACTTTACTGTTGATGGAGAAAAGTGGTGGACAGCATTTTCCTTCTTGGATCACTTTAACAAAAACGGATCCAGCAGTCAGCAAATATTACACAGATTGAGACTCAATACAACAAGGATGAAGTACTGGAAAAGACCTTCAAACAATTTGTCTCTTTAAAGACTAGAATTGTCCAGACTCTGGTCTTCTCTGTGGTTCTTTTTGGCTGTGAAAACTGCAAAAGAAAAGCAGAACAGAAAGAATATTGATGCCTTTGAACTTGGGTGTTGGAGAAGACTTTTGAGAGAACATTGGACATCAAAGAAAACAAATAAATGGGTCTTCAACCAAATTATGTCTCACCTTTCACTAGAAGCCCAGAGAACCAAACTGAAGATCTCTTATTTTGAACGTTATGAAAAGAACCAGTTCGCTTTAAAAGACCTGGTGTTTAGGGATTTGGTCTTGTGACCGGAAGGTTGCCGGTTCAATCCCAGGGCAGGTCATGACTGAAGTACCCTTGAACAAGGCACCTAACCCCCAACTGTAAGTCGCTCTGGATAAGACCATCTGCTAAGTGCCTAAAATGTCAGTTATGCTGGAACAGCTGAATGTTAATTCAATTCATTTAGGCAGGATGCTTTGGAATAACACCATCCACATGATCACCAGGAGTTGAGGCACTTAATAATAAAAGAATGCGCAAAGAAGCATGCAAATAATTAAGTAATTTGGTAAAACAATGAACATAAATTAATATCCAGAAATATTAACTTATAACTTATCCTGGCTTATGAAATTATGGAATTTTTCAAAACATATAGACTAAAATGAAATAGCTAAAGTTTAGGAAGATGACCATGCCTGAAGCCCCTCCTCCATTCTTATACCCTATAAAGTCCCATCTACTACTCCTTGTTTCCTGTGACGAAGCCTCCCTCTGTGCAGAAGCTGCCCACTTCCTCATATTCAACCATGCTGAAGTCATAGTACAAATTAGTAAAATGCTATCATCAATTGAAACATTGTATTGCAATAACCATAACAGTGTTGTATGATTGCCCAGCCCTGGAGCCTAGAGTCAGACTGTTTCAAAGCTTTTGATGTGTCTTATTCATAGCAGATGATCTGGCACACTTGTCATTGTCCCCCATAGTCTATTATTTAGCATTAGCTGTTTGACAACAACAGTAGATATGGTGCTTTGTTTTGCCAGCACAACCTCTCTTTTCATGGACTGAGCCGAGATCAAAAAGCAGAATTGTGTTTTGTCCCAGCATCACTCTATTGTGGAGCCAAAGAGCTTTGGCTTTTAGGACTCTGATGGAGAGACCTTAAATGTGGTCTCTTTAACAGTGAAGTCTTTTCATAAATCTCCTCTCAGATGTGGGACATCATGTCAAAAAAAGACCAGATTTGATCTCCCACAAGAGAACTCAAATGTGATTACTGAAATTAGGTTATGGATCAATTAGCCTAACCTAGTGGACAGAACCATTGCCATGTTGACCTCCACTAGCACTAACTTCTGGTGTATTCATTTTCCAGCTGTGTGCACAGATTCACTGCTTAGTTACAGTGTCACATGATTCACTGGAAATATTTGCCTGTTTTGAAAGGGAAAAGACAGTTTTATTTAGTTAATGCATAACAAGAGACTTCTTCCAGCTGGACCGTATGCCACCCTGGTGGTTTGAATCCAGATTGCTAATTGAACGTAACATTCAAACTGTGGGCTGAAATGGTCAACTGGAACTTCACCACAGATATGTAAAGTTCCACAGGCATGATCACCTCCAGCACCAGAACTATGAAGAACTACGTACTGGACAGTAATATAGGTCCAAGCATGGGTGTACGTTTGCATATGAATAGGGACATGTCCCTAACAATATTTTGGGCCAAAATAATATTCCCTACCATTATTTGCCGAAACTAGTTGTCTAGGTATCTACTAGTTTGAAGTTTAGGCACACTAGTATCTGATTGGCTAGTATTTGATTATCATGTCATAATGTGCAATTATTATACTTACTGTCAAATATGGAGGAGGCGGAGCTGATCAGTGTGTCAGTTATCAAGGTTGTTAGTCCACATTCCTCAAGCACTGGCCAAAATGTAGTCCTTCACATGACTTGTTCACTTTCCATGTTATGTCAAAATGTTTTATAACAAAAAGAAAAGGGACACTATGAGCTTGTTTATCTCCTATCCTTGCACTGATTTAAAATAAAACTTGCTATCTAACATCACCAGTCTTTATGAAAAATTATCTCAACTGATGCTAGTTAACCATATTAGCTAGCATTAGCTAGCGAGCTAACCCTGGCTTCTGTCATCTGTAGGTTAGCAGTCAGGTTGCTAGCAGGAGTAAACATAAAATGGGTAGAAATATTGTATTATGAGTTGTATTTCAGTCTAGAAATCCCATGAAAATATATCCATTAATGAATTAGTTTATATACACTGCAGTGAACACAGCAGCATGCTAAAGATGCCCTGAGGCTGGAATTGGAATTCTATTGTTTTCCTGTGGACTGTTTTAGTCTTTCAGAACTTAACTAATTGTTTCCCTCCAGGAAACTCTCCGGCCCTGTATAAAAGCTGCACTGAACTAATGTTACAGAAGTGAATCCTGGCCCTGAGGCTTCTGCTTAATCTGGGAGGGTGAGCCAGAAAACAAAGGGGGATGAACTGATTCTGCAATAGATTAAAAATGTCTCCGTCTCTTATCTGCTCATCCTTTAACTGACCTTGTGTAAGGGTCAAGCTTAACGGAGAAGTAGACTGGAGCTTGTCCATTTCCTAAGCTCCATAATTAAATTTCAGGCCTGTAAATGGTCCCTCAGTGGACAGTCCATGGCAACCATAGGGCAACAGACATTTGGTCAGACTAAAGTCATTTAGCTATATTGGGCCTATCCATGGAGTCACCATGACACAGTGGCATATCCGAGGTAGACCTGGTTACAGGTTGTGGACCAACCATAACTAACTGTTGTAGTGGTCTATCAAAACTGAATGATGACTTTTAAAAGACTTTTTAAAGATTACTCAACAGATGAATTGACATTTTGCATCATTACATCAGAAACTGAGCATGGTTAAGAGGGTGAGGTGTCTTCCAATTGAGGAAGTCCAAGCCGACGTCCAAGTAACAGTACTATGTTATATTTTAGAACTGAAGTGATATGGTGGCACTATACAGTCATACATCAAAAATTTAGAATATCATGAAGTTAATTGACAGTGTCACATTTTATATTCATTACATGTAGATTGACCTAGAACATCAGAAATGAACATCAGAAATCCAGAATTCAAAATAACACCTAATATCAAGACACTCCTGACCCAGAGGCAACATCAGAAGTGTGTTCCCTGGGCTATGGAGAAAAAAACTGGGCCGGGTGCCATGTGATCTGTTTGTGTTGGTCCATTGTGTTTGATCAAGTCCAAAGTCAACACAGGGATATGTCTACCAGGGCATTATAGAGCATGTCATGCTTCCTTCAGCTGACAAGCTTTATGGAGATGCTGATTTCCTTTTCCAAAATTACTACTGACCATGATATTTCTGTGTTTAATTGACCAGTCAACATGAGATATAAGCCATACTGATCTATATAAAAACAGCTTGAAATGTGTCACTTTATTTGTAATGAATATAAAATTTGACAGTTTTTTTTTATTTTCTATTTTTAATTTCTGAACTTTTTCACAATATTAAACAATTTTGATGCATGACTGTAGTTGTATCCAAACCAAGCAACTTATTGTTCTGTTACAATTCCATTTGATGGGAACAATTTGCCTTTATTGTGCTGAAATTGCTTGGAAGTCATGAGCTCACCAGCGAGTAGGCTGCTGTTTGTATTCTTCGTAAACTGGATAAATGCAGTGAGCTACACGGAGTGGGAGGCGGCCGCCTCATTACTGACATTTCATTTAGTGGAAAGGGAGAATACACACACACACACACCTCCCTCTAAGTGTGAGATCTTCCACTGTTGCAGATGAAGGAGGGGAAAGCTTGTAAAAGCTCGTTCCCTCTTGCAGTGTGAGTGAATTTATAGCTGATTTGTTGCTGTTATAAACAGGACACATTCCAGTTGCAGCGCTGGACATCTGGAATGCACGGTGATGCTTTTCCTCTAGGAAGGAAAAAATGTTTGGGAATGGAAGCGGTAGTGTAAGAGATCTGAGATATCCAACATCTTCAGATGCAAGAGCCAAACAACATTCTCCAGGGCCTTGTCTCTGACAGTTCATTTGCTGGGCCTCTTTAGCAGACATTACAAACTGTGGTCATTGCACATGATCTGTCTGTCTGAGGCCTGACCGCGCTTTCTGCCAAAGCCGAAATCACTACACGGTCGTTTTTGGCTTGTCACCCTGCTGTGTTTGACATTTGAGCTGGGGTGGAGTTGTCTAAAGGCTGACCAGCTTTGCAACCACACTTCATTCACATTTCCCTCAGATGACGGAGAGACAGTAGTACAAGCTAATATTTCCCAATAGATTTGTCCATGAAAGGGAATCATTGTGGAAAGACGTAATCACTTTACAGCATAAAAATACACCATTTATGGCGTCACCACAGGAACAGGGTGTTGTTTCTAATAAAGTGTGAATACTAGGTCTGCACAGTGTTTTGGTGAGTCATTATTGTGATAGTGGCTTTTAGTCATTAGTCTATTGTGTGTATTGTGAGTGGTTACAGATCCAGACATTTGTGTAAATACATAAGTAATACAATTCCATTCATGCACTTTTTAATCAATGACATCACACATTAAAGTACCAGTAAAGTGTAAAATGATTCATTACAGACAGATAATCCAAATTACAATCCAAATTTTAATTCAGCTTTATTTTGTTAAAGGGCCCCATTTGAGGCCATCTGAGGCCCTTGTTGAGTCCATAACTTCAGCTCACTGACAGTGTTCAGTTTTGTTGTCTTTTAGTGTGAATAATTTTTTTTCTGTGTTGAACCACATGATATATTGATGAGCCCAATGGAAATGAGTTCATGAATTCAATTGAAATGTTTTAAAATCAGTGAAAGAGCTGAAATTGTGATACAGATCACTTTTTATTTTTAAATTTCATTTTTATAGTTTTAAATCAAATTTTAGGTAAACTGTCTGTGGTGCTTGGTGTGGATGCTGCTTGTTTACATTGGAGTGGAAGAGTCCAGTGGCAGAACATAGATTACAACACTACCATCTAGCAGTCAGGGGTTTAAGCACAGCACAAAATTAACCACCAATATGTATATGTAAACTATTAGTTAAATATCGCTGCTGTTTTTAAAAATTGATAAAGAATGATAATATTATATAATATACAGTACCAGTCAAAAGTTTGAATGAGAAAGTCCTTATTTAACGTTTTGATTATTTTTCTACATTGTAAATGAATACTGAAGTCATCCAGACTATGAAGGAACACATAAGGAATCATGTAGTAAACGTAAAAGTGTTAAAAAAACAAAATGTGTTTTAGATTTTAGATTCTTCAAAGTATACACACAACTGATGTCTCAAACACATTAAGAGGCAAGAAATGCAAGTCATGAACTCTTGACAAGACACTGTTAACTGAAAGCCATTCCAGGTGACTACCTCATAAAGCTGACTGAGAAAATGCCAAGAAAGCTAAGCAAGAGGTGCCTACTTTGAAGAATGTAAAATCTAAAACATTCTGGTCTGTTTAACAGTTTTTTGTTTACTAAATAAGTCCATATGTATTTGTTCATAATTTGTCCAAAAGGTGTGTCCAAACTTTTGACTAGTAATGTATAATATTTCACTACTCAAATTTCAGTATTTTCACAAGCTTAATTTCCAGTACCAAAAGTTCCAATGGCTAAAATATTAATACAATTAGTTGCTTTTAAATAAAAAAAACCAGTTGCCTATTTAAATAACATTGACTAAATAAAGTATTTTATTAAAAGTGGGAAGCAATTTGTTATACAATTTGTTGCCAAAATTAAAAGAATTAATCGATTGCCAATTTAAATTTTGGTCAGTTCCAGTTGTGTACACACAGTTTATATGGGTAACTGTTTTACTCCTTTAATATTAATACTCCTTTCCCCCCAAAATTGTTGAGCCCCAGTGCAGATCTGCTCAGTCAGCTCACCCCCTTCATAACTCGTCTCGGCTGTGACCTGTGGGGCTATTTCAGCAGGTCAGTGTGTTCTGGGTGGGTGAGTTTGAATTCTGCTGTGGAGACTGAGAGGATGAGGATGCTGGAGCTCAGGGGGATGGTGTTGATTGGGGTGCAAATGGTGTCTCCAGAGTAAACACCATTTGTTTCTTCACCCTTGACTGATCTGTTACATGGTGGGGAACTCTGCCTGCAGCTTTGTGGTCTCCCTCCTCCTGTCCCCACCTGCTCAGTTCTTTTATCAGGAACAGAGATAGGCAGAGCTTAAGCATGTTTATCAAAAGAGATTCTCCTGCTTGCTGCTCATATTACAACCATTACTAGTGATTCGGAACATAACGCATGGCAGTGTAGCAGGTATCAAACCATCACGTATAGACTCGAAATTTGAATATGATGAATTTACAATTTTGAATTTAACACTGCATTTCCCAGGTTTGCAGAAAACCCCCCTTCTTGTCATTAGAGAAGTAATGTGATGTAAATGAGAGTCTGTAGGGCTAGGGTGTAGGGTCTAGGGAGCATGTCGTAGAGCGAGTTTTGTTTTGGAATTCGGCCTCAGCCGCTCGGCTTGGCTCGGTGTGTGTGTGTGTGTGTTTGTGTGAATATGCGCATGCAAGTCTGTAGCATGATTCCTGCTCTATTATTATATATAAATATTTTTTTCCTTTGTGGAAAGAGGACTTACTCTCAGTAAAACTGAGGGAGAGTCTCTGTGAGACTGAATGTGTGACGACGCGCTTATTTGCATGAGAAGCGAAGCAGAGCAGCAGACAAAGGCTGTTAATGGCTCCAGCATTCCAGCGCGTGTGAGAGAGATGACGAAAAATTTCAGCAGTTTGGGAATTCTATTAAGGAACATTGTTTCTCCAAAAAGGGCACTTTGATTTGATGTTAATAGAACAATACTTATTGCAAGTCATTCTGGACCATTTCTATTGGTCCATTCATCATTACATTTATGAAGGCAGCATTTAAAATATCTGGAACAAAATAAAAAGCAATAACTATGGAGATGTACGGTTATATCCCAGCAGTGAAGTTATGCTTCTTGGGCAGCCATGGTGTTGTGGTTAAGGTGAAGGTCACTGGTTTGATCCAAAGAACTGACAGGACATGACTGAAGTGCCCTTGAGCAAGGCACCTAACCCTCAAATGCTCCCCAGGCATCATATGCCATGTCCAGGGAGTGGTGCTCACTGCCCCCTAGTGTTTGTGTGTGGGTGTTTATTTCACTGCATGGATTGTTTGAATGTAAAGGTCAGATTCCTCTGTGTAGTCAGTGTGTCACTTTCACTTCATACTGAGGTGGGCGATGTGGCATCTTCCATTAGGTGCCATTTATGATTAAGGTTACATTTGCCAATTTAGATCAAAGTTGGCAAAAGCAGCCTTTATGACCGAGAACACCTACTGGAACAGGCCTGTTGTTTATGTATGTTGTGTAGGTTCATGATCTGTTTATGTGGAACAGGGCTCCACAGTAAAGTGCTAACAGATCTTTCTAATAAAACATTCAGTTGCTCAGTATTGACAATATCCACACCCAACTTTATGCAGTGTATCAATCAATAGCATCTGCTTGTTCATTTACACAGTCATATCAGAATATCACAACTACCCCAGTATTATTGTCTCAGATGCCACATAACAGGGTTTACTGCATGTGTAAATAAGTGAGTGCACCAGTCAGTTGTAGCAGAGTGTAAAACCATCATCATGGACAAAGGATGTGATTTGACTGATGTCCAAAAGGGCATGATAATAGGATATTGGCTGAAGGGTGAATTCATCTTGGAAACCACTAACTTGATGGGATGTTCTAGAACTGCTGTAGTGAAGGTGTACTGAGAATGAACTTCTCATACATTGGAAGTCCAGATAGCCACAACGACTCCGATAAGTGGTACAATGCAATAGACACACCACAGTGGACCAGTTAACCTCTATAATGAGCACAGGAGCAAAGAGGAAAGTATCAGGGATCACCACTGAGGGAACACTTACAGTATGTCTGGGCCTGGAATGCAAATGCATGATTAGGTGGTCATAATATTCTGATAAGACTGTATATATCTTTCATCGCAAGTGCAAATTCTGTCAAAAGCTATAGTCTGCACATTATAAACAAAATAGATTAATTGCCGATACTTATAGTCTTAAACTTTTAAATAGGCTGGACCAGGAGGCCCAACATCTATTCATTACATTCAGAGATTCATTACATTTAGACACACACACATGGGTCATATGGTACCTGAAACACTTCTCTTTCTTAAGTTGTACATTTCTGATGTTAAGAGTTGCAGCTTTTAATTTAATTTAAAAATGTGCCAAAGAGAATAAGTATAAAAATATTGAAACATTGATTTTTGGTTGTAGTTCTTTATTGATGTTGGAATGAGTCCCAAACAACAGAGCGCTCAGTTTCTGTCCTTCTGAATGGCGTCCTCTTGTGGCCCAAATCTGAGTTGCAAGATGAACTGACATAATGTCCCTTCAGTGCTGTGCAGCTTGAATAAAACGATTACTGAGACAACCATATATAAAAGTACTACATTGCTTGTGTTCGTTGATATTTTTCTTACAGTTCTTTCACTGACTTGAAGTTGTTTTGCGGAATTTTATAAAAACTATTTGCATTTGTTTCATGTAGTTGCTGTAGCACAGTGGACTGTTAAGAGGTTAAATGCTCGAGCTCCAGCTTTTCTGGCCTGTAGTCAATCCTAGAGTTGGAAAGTGATGAACCACAATCAGTTTATCATCTTAATTACTGTGTATCTCATTAAAAGTTCATTAGTGTAAATATGCAGAGTAATATAGTCATTTTATATGTGATTTTATTGCTTTAACATCTTGATTATTTCTCTAAAATGAGGAAAATTGTCAAAAAAAACTATAGTTTTTAGGCAGGTATTGTATATGTAGATATTTCAATCATGTTGTATCTGGTTTGAAGACACAGTTGTTGTCCTCCAAGTGATCCACATTAACCACTAAATGCAGTTACTGCTTTGAGCAATAGCTGTTTGTTATTGTGCAGATGAACAAGGCCTGCTTTGTTTCACTGCTTTGTGATTTGAACAGTTGAGGACACCTCAGGACAGGCAGATGATGTAATGCTACAGGATGCTCCTCGATACCGATGCAGGAAGTCGTGGCTCAGATTTGTATATGGGCCGGTTCTGAGAGGCATTGTTGTAAGATCATCTCCACAGTTATAGGGACAACAGTGCACTTCTGTGCAACTTCCTGTGTTTTGCTGATGAATGTCTTTTTTGTGTGTGTTTCAGAATTCTATGAACCTGCCACCAGACAAAGCTCGACTCCTACGGCAGTACGATAACGAGAAGAAGTGGGACCTCATCTGTGATCAGGTGGACTGATTTACTGTGATCTAAATGATGGAAATGAGAATCGTGATGAAGCTCACATTTTCACATCAACAACTTTTATATCATATTATCAGATTGTATATCAAAAATATTTGGCCAAAAGTAGTCATAGACTGGTTCATCAGGCTGGTCACTGCCTTTCAAACTAGACTGACAAAGAAATGAAACATTTTGGCACACTATGACACGAAGGATCGCATGTTTGAATCTTGGGTCATGCTGCTTTGCCTTCAGCAGCCCGCTCCTTGAGAGAGCAAAACTGGCTGTGCTCTCTTTGGGAGGGTAGATGGCACTCTCACCCAATTACTCACACTGTGATGTTGGCTAGCTCAGGTGTCTGTTAGCTGATGTATCAGAACTGGGGATCCTACGCTTTCCAGGCTGCCCAGCATCAAGGCATCAGTGGCTGTTGGGCAGTGGCTGACATCACATACATCAGAGGAGGCATATGCTTGTCCTCACCTACCTTGTTCAAGAGCAAGTGATTGGGGGAGTCCTAATGGGTTGGTTAATTGGCCATTCAAACAGTGGGGTGGATATTGTTTTTTTAAAAAGGTACATCTGCAGGCAGCCTATTAAATAACAATGCAGTGCATTCTGCATAACTGCAGAACATCAGATTATGTCAGGAATCTCATCTGTGTTTACATGCACTTGTGTAATCAGATAATGTGAAACTCCAGGTCTACATGAGCCAGACAGTAATCAGATTTCTGCTTTACAAACAGCCAATAAACTCACAAGAAGAAGATGTGACAAAACCATCATGTAAAACCCAAACTTAATGAAACATTTTTAAACATCAAGCCACTTTACCTGAAAGTATGAACATACATCATCAGCATCACTCTAAAAGTGTTTTATTGTCATCTTCTGGATGTTGTTTTAAACACTGCTTGTGTATTCCTGATGCCACAGTCTGTTTTCACGAATGCACAGACTGAGAAATGTGAAAGAGATCAGAGTAAGAGTATACATGCACCGAGAAATCAGATTACTGAGCTAGTCATTACAGCAGTTTAAGACACCAGAGTATACATGACCACTTGAGTAATCAGATAACTGCAAAACTGTGTTTATGATTGGATTATTAAGTGCATGTAAATGGACTCAGTGTTAGAGCTTCCCTAGTGTCAATTTCACCAGTACTAGCAGATGAAGATCTGATTGATACATCTTTCCTTTTGTCATACGTCAATAAATATTGTGTTTCTCATGTTTATGATTTATCAAGTGCAAAATATGACATGATATGGGCATTATATGTGGGCCATTAGCCACCCTGCACTCTAAATATTGACACCGGCACTATGAACTGAAAGACCCATATCAGTCTATCACTAGTCAAAAGTCTTTTGACAGTCTTTGAGGGGTGTAATCACTTTTGTAGGTAAACTAATCAGGCTCAAATGACTGCAGGGCTGGAAGACAATACACAGGTACAAAAGATAATTAACAGGAAGTGAGGGAGGAGTACAGGCAGGGGCGGATTTAACCAACGTGCAAACCACGCAATTGCTTGGGGCCCCGGAGATCAGGGGGCCCCCTGCTGGCCAAAAGAGGTTGGCAAAAAAGACCGTTTTGGTTCTCTGTTGATTTTTCCATCCAAAAATGGTGTTACGGTATATTAAAAAGAGACGGGTCAAGCACTAGGACCCAGCAGAAACAGCCATTCAGTCAGAAGCCTATTTCTCTTTAGACCGCCCACAAGCTCATCGGCACTGTTCTTACTAACTGTGATTGGCCATCCCAGCAGTCACTCCGTCAGCGTCTGGACTTTTAAACCATTTATCCATCCATTATCACACCTGCTTAATCCTTATCAGGGTTATCAGTTGATAATAGGGTGATAATTTTATATTACACGATTTTAACAGTTTATTAATATTTAATAATTAATATTTAATTAATGATTAATATTTTTATTTTAATAATAATATTTTTACAGTTATTATTTGTATATTATTATTAACTAGTAATTCCTAATAAAATATTATGATTAATAATGTTTAAGTAATGTTTAAAATGTATGTATAATAATTAATATTTATTAATAATCAATAATAATAATTTAATTTAAGTTTAAGCCTGTACCGCACCATAACTACAAAAAAGAATCTGTTTGATCAGGGCCCCCAGACATGACATTGCTTGGGGCCCCAGAACTTCTAAATCCGCCCCTGAGCACAGGCAGAGAAACAGAAGTAAACTTGAGCTTGTGTGCTAAAGGTAAAGAAATAGCACACGGATAAGACGTAAACAACCAAACCACGTGCTGAAACGGACACAGACAAGAGAGAATTTTACAAAATAAACCAGAAGAACTAAACCTTTTGCAGTGGTAATATTTTTTTTCAGCAGCTATTACCAAAAAAATATTGAGTTTCTGAATGTTGGGATGACCCATTCATTCACTAGAACATTCTGCCATATTCTAAAGAGCCGTATATTAAAAGTAATATCTAAAGCTTGCAGGATAGCTCACTTTCACTAATATAGCATGTTTCATAAATTAAAGCTAAAGATGACAATGGAAAAAAAGATTGATCGTGCAGATGTAGACTAAGCTGTGTACACAAACGAGCCAAAACATTATGACCACCTACAGATGTTAAAATTGAGAATGTGGAAGTCTGAGATATGTTACATGGTAAGAGAACAGTAGGTTGGATGACATTGGATGCAGGTGAAATGGGCAGAGTGACTGTTATGGTTGGAGCATCTCTTATGTGGCAAGGCTTTTTGAGGATCGTCCGGTCTAGATCTACGGACACTCGTCTCCAAATTCCCCAAATCTCAATCTGATCGAACGTCCATGAGATGTGCTGGGACAACAACTCTACCTCACATCTTACAGGACTTAAAGAATCAGCTGATTACATCTTGGTACCATATACCACAGGACATCTTCATGGTGTTAAAGAGTCCATGTAAGACCAACAGCACATTAAACACTGTAACATGTTGGTCATAATGTTTTGGCTAATGTTTGTGTAACTTTGAATCTGTCAATAGACAGAAACACCCACTTTCTGAAAAGATCAAAAGTCTCTGTGATGAGTCATGGAGAACAAAAACAGATTCATACTGTACTGGGGTTTTCACAGAAGGCGTGTGTGTGTATGTGTGTGTGTGTGTGTGTGTATGTCAGGCCATTTTCCAAGCTTCATTTACAATTTAATGAAAGCAGAATATTGCTCCTGATGACCACATCTTGTGTAATGTATATGCTTTTCTTTTACACTCCATATAACAATGGATCATAGTTTATTTCCCTATTAGCAAATTAGATGTACTGAATCTTGAGTATGACTACAGCATTAATTAATGTTTGTGTAATTACATCTGTTTTTTGTTATAGGAGCGTTTCCAAGTCAAGAACCCTCCACATACATATATTCAGAAACTGAGGGGCTTTTTAGACCCTGGAGTCACACGCAAGGTAAGGCAGGACACCATCTTTAAGTTGTAAATAATAGTGTAATCATCAGTCTAACATCTACACGTATCTACACTGTTTGTCCATTTTATCAGCTCCACTGACCATATAGGTGCACTTTGTAGTTTTATAATTACAGACTGTAGTCCGTCTGTTTCTCTGTATACCTCCTTCCACCCTGTTTTTCAATAATCAGGACCCTCACAAATCAGTGGTGGATCATTCTCAGCACTACAGTGACACTGATGTGGTGGTGGTGTGTTAGTGTGTGTTGGACTGGTATGAATGGATCAGATACAGCAAAGCTGCTGGTGTTTTTAAACACATTAGTGTCTTTGGAAATCCCACGATTCGATTCAGAATCGAATCTTGAGGTCACGATTCGATTTTTTCCCGATTCGATTAAAAACAATTCCTTTCCGATTCAAAAACGATTCTCGATTCAAAACAATTCTCAGGATC
>BRDA01005184.1:0-33893 GCA_036984385.1 Crenuchus spilurus
ACATTCATGAAGACATTCACGCGCTTTCGTAAAATCTGTATAAAACCAGCAGTGCATTATTGATATTGATATAAATATGACTTCATCAGCAGTTCAACTTCTGGAGGTGGTGAAGGCTAAGATACCTTTACAATAAAACCTGCCGCAGACAGTGATTCCAGCCATTCCAAATATACATCTATATAAATAATGAACATTATAAAAGCAATAAAAAATACATTTGAGAATTTTTTTTCTTTGCAAGAGTAAGTCTGGTGATTCTTAAGGCAAGCCTCCGATGCAGCTGTGACAGGAGGGCAGCGCTGTCGGTCCAGTGGGGAGTGACCGGCCGCATGACATACAAAAATAAAAAGTGTGCAATATTGGTCATGCCAATGGTAAAGAGGACTACATCCTAGCAGAATCTAGTGTCCATGAAAATTAAATATGTTTGCTCCTTTTTCTGTCCACAGTGAGAATTTCCAAAGTGCTGTATCTCCTCCCACACTACTTTCAGTCCCAGTTGAGTTTGACACACTTAACACTTCAGTCTTTAAGCAGGGTCCATGATGCAACGTCCCACCTTGCGTCACGGACAGCTCCAATCAACTGGGTCCACGCCCGCTTTGCTCTAATCAGCTGACATTTTTCTGGCAGGCAGGTGCATTGGTCAGCAAAAGGCGCACTTTTCCACGCAGGAAGTTAATGTGGACATGGAAGAGCTCCGAGGCTGAAGACACTTTCCACGTCTCCTGGGCATCTATTCCACCAGCTGTGGGCACGTAGTCCTGCAACGAAACAAACATCAGTCTACAGGCAGAACGGGACTTCAAATGTCTTGTACTTTCACGTTCATGCATTAACATCAATGTTGTTGAACGCAGGGGTGTCATACTCCAGTCCTGGAGGGCTGCTGTCCAGCACAGTTTGCTGATTTCTCGGCTCTGACACTACAATTAAACCTCGAGTTCAATCAGGTGTGTTTGATCAGGAAGATCACCAAACTGTGCAGGAATCCGGCTCTCCAGGACTGGAGTCCGACAGCCCTTAAAAGAATCTGTGCAGATGTTATCTCCCCCGGTACAGAATAAGGTTATTAGCAGATAGGAAGAAGGTTATGTTTATTTGATGTTTGCTTTTAGTGGCTGACTGTAGTGACTGTAGAGCTGGACTGTCTCCCAGCATTCTCTGAACACAGTGATACAATCCAGACTTTCCAAGAATTCTGTGAATGTGTGTGTCTTCCACAAACATGCATATCAGTATCTAAAAGCCTGTGATAATGCTTGGATCCAGCTCTCTCATCCTCATTCTCACACGTACACATGCGCACGCTACAATATTTATAACACTTAAGGCTTTTATGACTTTCTGCTTGAGGGAAAAAACACATGGCAGATAAGAGCAGAGCCATATGTGCAGAAATGTTACAATAGTCATTAGTTAATAAACACCGGTGTCCCTTTCATTCTTGCTCGAATCTAAATTCCAGCAGGCAAATTTACTGCTCTTTAACACGGCTCATAGATCTCCCTCATTCCCGTATGCACATGTACGCTACGTGTCCAAACACCCCTTAAAGAAATGCGCATCCACTGCGGACACAGATGTGCAAAGGCACACGCACAGCTTGTCTACAGAAGTACTGTCAATAGAACAGGACTATCTGGAGCAGATAATCATGAACCTACTGGCACTATGCCAGGAGTGGGTTAGAGGGGCATAAAGCTCCCCAGCACTGATCTGTGGAGAAGTGGAGCCGTTTACTCTGGAATGATGGTGATGGGAACTATGTTCATCTAATACTATTGGGATGAGTTGCTCTTGTGCCTGAATGCAATCAAATCCTCACAGCAATGCTAAATAAAGTCTAGTTTTCCCTGAACATTAGAGACACAGAACAAACACTTTTGAATGGGTAAGTGTCCCAATACTTTTGTCCATATTGTGTACATGCATGAACTGTGTCAACTCTCTCTTACAACCACTACAAAGGTATGTAAACTTTGCCCTCTTCTAAGTATGGCTCTCAAAGGCCAAACCTGGATGTGCATTTGTAGTAACTATGCTGTGAACTTTACAGAGGCCACTTCCACTGAAGCACGTTTTGCTGGATTACGTAACACCTGTTCTAGTCACTTCTGACTTACCTGTATGCTGAGGCTGCGGAGCACTTGTCCAAGGCTGGCGATGTTTCTTACACTAACGTCTATGTGGGAGTGCAGTACAGAGCTGCTGATGGATGTACGTAATGAGCTGATGGCCTTGTTTAACAACCACAGGCCCATCTGAACATCTCGCGCCTGCTCCTCCATCTACAAGAAGAAATTCTACAGTCATTTCTATTGTAAACTTTTGGACAGAAATCACTGGTGTTGAAAACACCAGATCTCTGAAGCGTTACCTTTATGAGTGAAGTGGAACCTGCCCAATATATGAGCTTATTGGTAATATCTAAGTCTTTATTATTATTTCCCCTTCAATTTATTATTTCAGAAATAAAGGCTAAACTGTAAATCCAGTACACAAAACATCATCATGGTTAAAATGACAAAAACATTAACATGAATCCCCTATAACACAAGTTTATAAAGTGAAGTGATAAACAATAAAACAAACAGCTAACTAACAAGAGGGCTAAGGATTCTGGGAAGGTTTGCCCATCATTATATTATATAAATGATATTCTGCTATTGACGTAAGATGAAAGAATTAGGACAGTTGAGAAAGACATCGTATATGAAATAATTAAACATAATTGAGTATCATATTTGGCAAATCATGACCAACAACAATCTATAGCACTGCTTAACTAAAAGTACTGGAGTCTATTTATTATTACATTTTGGGTTTAAAACTAATACTATGACAAAAAAGAACAACACCACAAAAACATTTTCAAAACGTCACCTGGTCAACTGTCATTACTGTCACCAACTGTCAAGTAATGTTACCTACGCAATGTAAATAGCACTTGTTTATATATATATATATATATATACATACACAGAGCGAGAGAGCAAGAAAGAGAGAGCGCGTGAGAGATACAGAGAAAGAGAGCGAAAGTGAGAGAGAGCAAGAGAAAGCGAGAGAGAGCAAGAGAGAGAGAGAGTGAGAGAGAGCAAGAGAAAGTGAGAGAGAGCAAGATAAAGTGAGAGAACAAGAGAGCATGTGTGTGTGAGAGATAGAGAGAGAGAGAGAGAGAGAGAGTGAGAGAGAGCAAGAGAAAGTGAGAGAGAGGAAGAGAGCGTGTGAGAGAGAGAGAGAGAGAGAGAGAGAGTGAGAGAGAGCAAGAGAAAGTGAGAGAGAGGAAGAGAGTGTGTGAGAGAGAGAGAGAGAGAGAGAGAGCGAGAGAGAGCGCGAGAGAGCGAGTGTGAGACAGTGAGTGTGAGTGTGAGTGAGAGAGAGATTTGCGCAGGATGCTGTGGCCTAATGGTTAGGGATCTGGTCTTGTTACCAGAAGAGTGCCTGTTCGATCCCTGGGCAGGTCATGATTGACATGTAGATAGATAGATAAGCTGTAGCAGAGAGTGCAAAAGATGTCATGGGCAAAGCACACTATTTGACTTATGTCCAAAAGGGCATAATAAGAGGGCAAAGGGTGGTAGCATTTCAAAAACTGTTAACTTCATGGGATGTTCTAGAGACACCGTACTGAAGGTGTAGTTGATAACAGTGATGTCCTACAGCCCTGATGGAAGAAGGAGTGAGTAGTTCAGAGGGTACACAGTTGGAATGGACACAAATGCCTCCAGATACCTTCCCTCACTTAATGCCATGAAGTCTTGCTAGTGTAATTCGAGCCATGGAGGGTTATTTCATAATGTTCTACTATGGCTAGAGAAGAAAAAAAGCTACTCACATTTTTCTTTTCCCACACACCAAAGTCCACTCTGGTCTGAGGAACCGTGAGGAGCATGCCAACACTGCAGTCGTCTTTACAATCCTTCTGTGATAACAAGAGTGTAGCTTAGACAAGAGCTTAGACAAGGTCAGAATGCTAACATCCACAGACTGTCGGTACCCGTATTAGTGTGATCATGTGAGTGTTTTACCATAGCAGCCTCAGCATCCCATGCCTCTTTGATAAAGTGGTCGAGGACACGCAGGTCACAGATTGGCCGCAGCGGGGAGGGCAAGCCAGGCCGGGTCCACTCCAGCACAATCAGCAGCAAGGCAAAGAGTCCTGCACAACAAATATCACACCGGGCTCAGTGTTGTCAGCAAGGTTTCATTCAACCTCACAAGAAAAGTGAAAAGTTCACATCAGCCTGGAGAAAACAGGCTTATGAGAAGCCAAAGCACCAACACTGCCAATAATGAACCACTAGGGGGAGTGATATTGCTGCAAAGAGGATTTAGACAGTTCAAAGTACAAAATAACCACAACATACATGTTTAGAACCATGTGGTTACATTTACAACCTTAATATCACTAACATGCAAAAGTGGATGTCACTGCAGGGCCAATAATAGCACAGTTACACAAAACTTCACCTTAAGTAGTTCATGACTTTAGGATTGAAAGTACACAATCATCCATGTCCCTGAGGTCCCCTGAAACAATATTTATACACCAGTCAATATAACGTCCTCAAATGTTGTGTTTGTTTATTTAGATCATAAATGTTCAGGGTTGTGGGCCAAATTGCTTGACTGGTTGGAAGCAAATTGACATCAGGAAACAGACTTCATTGGCTTCAATTCACCATCTTCTACCAATAGACCTGGCACGCCTGCTCATAGATTCTTCTAAAATCAAGGATGTTATAAAAAGCTTTTGAGGGAGTAACTCTACTGTCCAGTGATGGCTTTCTACTAGATTTTGGGACATTGCTGTGAGGACTGAGCCACAAGACTGTTAGTGAGGTCAGGATGTTGGATGATCACCTCTCCAAGAAGTACTGGATGGAGCTCCATCATTCAAGAGAACACAGTACCGCTGCTCCACAGCTCAATGCTGGGAGTTTTCATATGCTTGGCATTAGATATGGTGCCAATAGGTTCATGTTTAATCACATTCTATTGACAGATCTTCTCTACAAGGACTAGACAAGCTGTGTGTGCGCATTTGTACATCTGTGTCAGCAATGGGTTGTTGTTTTTTGATGATGTAAATGAATGAATGAACAGAATGACATTTCGGTGACAAGCATTTGCTGTGGATGTACATTTTGATGTAGTGGAGCATCCACATGTGGCACGTAGAAAAGGATTAAGAAGGCAGAGTGTTTGTGTATGTCTGGTCTGACACCTCTAATCTGCTATCACAGTGGTCACGCGTGTTAGGCTGTGTGAGAGCTAGACGTTTGTGTCAAAGCAAAAAGCGAGCTGATTTAGACAGAAAAAGAAAAAACATATTTGCAGTGGCAACACAAGCTAATCTGGACTCAGTGATTTACTGGCTCAGTGTTCTACTGTTACTTTCCTCAAACTACCATGCTCTACTGCACCCCTGCTCTAGGTCTACAGCTCTATTACTGCCTGCGAGTATTCAGGACAGAGGCAGGGAATTGGTTGTCCTTGCAGCACAGTCATGGGAACGCTGTCCGCAGATCTAAATGTGCTCTTTCAGCAGCAGTTAGCTAATGACGCATGTAAGATAACAATCATTATTGATCAGAAGATCCAATACGTGTTCTCCTGGCTTACTGTGTTCATTTCCTAAACAAAAAAATGATCATGTACGTTTGAATGAGACTAAATTTTAGGAACCAAGACTGTGCAGTTCAAAACGATAATCATTCCATCACATTATACTACCACAAAGCCTGAGGAGCTTCTACCCAGCTAACACAAGAACGTTGCAAGAACATTGCGAGAAAGTCCCATTTAGGTTATGCAAACGTTATGGTGTGGAGTTCTTGGTTGGTTATCAGAACGTTAGATGTGAACATTAGGCTAGAACGTTCTTTGAACATTCCCTTAATGTTATTATTACCTGGTATATAACAATACCAGAACGTTATTTTAACGTTCTGTGTTACATGGGTGTAAACTAACGTTCTGGTATCGTTCTTGCATGGTTCTGTTAAATGGCAACGTTCCTGGAACGTTCTTTGAAGGTTTTGACTAAAGTTTAAACAAACCTAGATATAAAGTTCCAACCTAACGTTGGCCTAATGATGAACGAATGTTCCCTGTTTGTCACCTGACTGGGTGTATAATAATAATAACTTTAAGGGAATGTTCAAATAATGTTCTATCCTAATGTTCACACCTAACGTTCTGATAACCAAGCAAGAACTCCACACCATAACGTTCGCATAACCTAGATGGAACTTTCTCGCAATGTTCTTGGAATGTTCTTGTGTTAGCTGGGTACTGGACATCAATCCAACACTAGGTTCCATCTCAGCCCACCTTCTAACTCCTTCACAGCAGAGACTTCAGGAACTGGAACATTTGGATCAGCATGTCTCAGTCACTTAACTGAATTAACTGCAGCTTTTCAAGAAGGCAGCCCTCCTGAACCTTAACAAGCTGTGATAGTCTTAAGAATTTAACCGTTAGATGTTCCTCTTGCCTTAACCTTTCCTGCACTTCTCTTGTAAGGTCATATATAGGCTGTGTCTTCTCTTTCAGCTTCACTATACAACACATGGATGAGAATGTGCTAATTTCCTCCAGTGTAGACCTAGAAAGTGCTTTCCATAAACATTAGTGATAGACCAATGAATTGGTTGTCTGGTTAATCAGTCCGATTATTGCTGCTGTTATATTTTCAATAGATTTTTAGATATTGTAGGTATTTTAAAACAATCAGCCTGCATTTATGAAGTCATTAAACAAAACATGGCTCAATTATAGAGACACATCTGCATCCTAAACAATGTGAATACTGTAAAACTATGTTTGAAGTCCATCATTGTACAGTGAGAAAGATTCACAAGTGGAAAACAGGCAAGACAGTTGGCAATCATCCCAGTAGTGAATGACCCAGTAAATTCAACCCAAGGCAATGCTCAGAAAACTGCAAAAAAAAAAAAACAAGAGCTACATCTCAGACTCTACAGGCCTCAATGATCCTGTATATATCTTTAGCATGCTCAATGATCACATTCATGACAGTACAATTAGAAGATGCAAAACACAAACCACAAACCACAAGACTTCTGGAACACTGTGCTTTGGACAGATGAGACCAAAGCGGAAATGTTTGGTCATAATGGACAACACCACATTTGGCAAAAACCAAACACATCAACAACACCTCATACCAATTGTCAAGCATGGTGGTGGTGGCAGGCTGATGATTTGGGCTGGTTTGGCAGCCACAGGACATGAGCACCTTCCAGTCACTGAGTCAACCATGAACTCCTCTGTATAACAAAGTATCCTAGAGTCCAATGTGAGGCCATCTATCCAACAGCTAAAGCTTGGCTGACATTGTAACATGCAACAGGACAATGATCTCAAGCACACCAGCAAATCTAAAAAAGTGTCTGAAAGAAGAGTATCAAGGTGTTGCAGTGGCCCATTCAAAGTCTAGATCTCAACCCAATTGATATTCTGTAGCGGGACCTTCAGAGATCTGTGTATAAACTAGTGCTGGGTGATAAACCGATATTAATTTTTTTTCACAATAAGTTTCCCTCGATGATGATAAGCCGGGATAATAGAATTCGATAAGTTGTTCGATAAGTTCATTTCCAATTTGCGTCTCAGCAGCTTGAGTTCAGAAGTCTAATACTGCTGCTTGTTAGCTCCTCCTCACCAGCGCCGCCAAAATGCACTGTTGTGTTTAAGACAAGCTTGTGATTGGCCGGGTGAAAGAGCGCGAGGTCGCTGTGTGTGTGTCTCAGCCGGAGTGCTAGCTAGCATTAGCATATTAGCTTCGTTCTGTAGCCTATTTTGGAGGGGCTGCAACCGACAGCAATCATTGTAAATTCCAACAATAAAGCAAGGACTGTAAACGTCAAAATGTTGCAAGATTATGATGTGAGAGAATGATAAAGTCATACAGAAAACAACATTTAAGGTATTGTTGCTAAAGGTTCGACAATATGTGTACATACATACACACATTGAAAACCCTAATTAATCACTAATAAACATGACATGGTAAGTACAAGTTGCAGCAATACCCGCAATGACTCTTTTGGATTTCAGATACATAAACATTGGAACAGATCTAATAGCACATGACTGGCTGCAGTACAGTAAAACTAAGTGTTTTGAAAAAATGTTTTAAAGAAAACAAGGATTTGACCTTTAAATATAACCTTATAGAGAATGTGCTTATCTTCCATATCCTTACTCATATTTGCACACTTGACCTGGCCTTCTTTGCCCTGTAATAGAAAAGAAATGGAAAGAGGAAGAGGAGCAGCAGTAGCCCCATGAATCTTCATTGTTAATCAGTTGGCCAAAGCAATCACGTGTTAAGTGTCGGCGAGTTTAAGAGCTTTAAGTTGGGACCTCAGCCAGTGTTAAAGGGTACAGGGAACGTGCCAACATTACACTGCATTGTGACATAGAATCTATTTTCTGCCTAGGGACTGTGAGGTCAGGATCTCTGACAAGTATAACTCTTAGTTTATCTTAGCTATGCTAGGCAAAACATTCTTGTGCTGCTTTGTACAAAGTAATTTTGCACCATCACTGCACACTCAAGCAAAGCTGAGGAATGCAAACGGTGTTTAGACAATTTAACACAGTACAGTTCTTCTAAAATACCTCACAGCTTGACGTCTTCCTCTGACCTCATGAGCTGTGAAACTTTCAGTAGGGGAACCACAAAGTGTGTCCAATAAAGCGGAAAATGCTCCTCCAGTGAATTCCTCAGTCACCCACCTGACCCGTTTACTGCTGATTCACTGTAAATGACTATGCAAAATTTACAAGAGCACTGTCATCTTTTAGTGACGATAAGCTATTTTAGTGAGACGACTCAGCTACTTCTACAGTCCTTTTGGTAAACCATGCTGAAAGATTGCTAAGTCATTATTGAGAAATTTAGATCGTGAAAGCCACGGCATGCCCCCGAACCTACTGTAACTTTCACTCTTGCATGGTCTTCCTTCCAGCCTGAAAGAAGAGTGATACTTTTGTTTGTTTCTAAAAGAAAAGTGTTTGATGTGCCATAATTCCATCTGATATGAGTGAATGAATAAAGAGTAATAACATTAACAACATTAGCCCAAATGACAACAGTTCAAGAAGCCTTATCTCCAGCACAATCATTGTGGGATGACTGCAACCACTTCATTCATTCAGCCTATATACACTCACTGGCCACTTCATTAGGTGCACATACCTTGTATCTACACTCTCTGTTTTATCAGCTTAATGACTGTACAGGAGCACTTTGTATACTTGTTTCTCTGTATACATGTACAGTCCACCATTCTTCAAAGACCAGGACCCACCACAGGATGGCGGTTCATTCTCAGTGACACACATGTGGTGGTGGTGTGTTAGTATGCGTTACAAGTGACCACGGACGCTTTTAAACGTGAAACTATCCAGCCAACAGCGTCCTGTGCCCACTGATACAGGACTAGAGGAACAGCACAAACTGTGTAACAACAGATGAGCTGTCGGACAAGGTAAGTGTGTCTCATAGAGTGTATGGTGAAAGAGATGGTTCTTCAAGGGTTCTTTAGTAAGGTTCTATATAGCACCAAAAAGAGTTCCTATACTATTACGAGCTTCACATTGTAACTACAACAGAACTCTTTTGGGAGCTACATAGAACCATTTTCAAAAAGGTTCTGTATAGAACCATCAACACTCTTAAAAACAATGGTTCTTCAAGGATTCTTTAGTAAGGTTCTATATAGCACTGAAAAAAGTTCCTGTATTATTACAAGCTTGACATTGTAACTACAGTAGAACGTTTTGGGAGCTACATAGAACCATTTTCAAAAAGGTTCTGTATAGAACTATCTACACTCTTTAAAAAAAGATGGTTCTTCAAGGGTTCTTTACTAAGGTTCTGTATAGCACTGAAAAGAGTCCCTATATTAATACAAGCTTGACATCATAACTACAGTAGAACACTTTTGGGGGCTACATAGAACATTTTCAAAAACACTCTGTATAGAACCATCTACACTCTTAAAAAAAAGATGGCTCTTCAAAGGTTCTTTACTAAGGTTCTATAATACAAGTTTGACATCATAACTACAGTAGAACTGTATAGATAATAGAGGAACCATTTTTGGTGCTATATAGAATAATTTTCAAAAAGGTTCTGTATAGAACCATCTACACTTAAAAAAAAAGATGTTTCTTCAATGGTTCTTTAGTAAAGAAAGTGGTTCTATTTAAAACCATGAACACTCAAAGGGTTCTTTAGTGAAAGGGTTCTTCAGATTGATGAGGTTTCTGTTGTAGGTGGTTCTACATAGAAGCTTTTTGAAAATGATTCTATATAGCACCAAAAAGGGTTCCTCTATTATTACAAGCTTGACATTGTAACTACAATAGAACACTTTTGGGGGTACACCTAGAACCATTTTCAAAAAGGTTCTGTATAGAACCATCTACACTTTTTTTTAAAGATGGTTCTTCAAGGGTTCTTTAGTAAAGAAACTGGTTCTATTTAGAACACTCAAATGGTGCTTTAGTGAAAGGGTTCTTCAGATTGATGGTTCTATATATAAGTCTTTTGAAAATGTTTCTATATAGAACCAAATAGGGTTCCTCTATTATTACACGCTTGTCATTGTAACTACAGCAGAACCTTTTCACCAGTGTACAGAAGCCCTTTCTTTACTCAAGAACCCTCTTTTATAAGAGTGCACGTCTAACACACCACCACCACGTCCCTGTCACTGAGAAGGCTCTGCGGTGACGGAGGATAACAAAGCTCTGAACACAAGATGCCACGTGATGAGCTCACACAGATTAAGTGTTTTAAAGACATCATTGACATGGGACAGAGGTTGAGCCCCTTCCCCCCTCCAGAATTTCACGCACCCCACGTAGGCACCCTGAAATCACACCTCTGCTCTGTCCCGAATCAAAGAAACGGGCTAAAGCTAGCCATAGAGCGGCTTTCTCAAAGTTAAAGCAGAAACGCGGCTGCTGTGACGTGCGGCCGGACAGGACGAGTCTTACCTGAAGAGAGAAACATTCGCCGGCATGTTTTAGCGTCAGACGCGCGCTGATGAATGAACGAGGCGTTAAAAAAGCAAAAACAACTGGCCAAACGGCACCAAGCCAACCTGGCGCTGTCCCTGACCGTCTCACACTGCGAGCTGTCTCCTCATCAAGCCTCTACCAACGCACTGACCTTCACTCCAACAGCGCAACACACAGATAAGACCAGAGCTCGCCCACGAGCGCAGCCTGGCTCTACTCACTGGGCATCTCCATCTCTGAATCCGCATAGTCCCGCTGAGGAT
This sequence comes from Crenuchus spilurus, assembly GCA_036984385.1. Taxonomy (NCBI): domain Eukaryota; kingdom Metazoa; phylum Chordata; class Actinopteri; order Characiformes; family Crenuchidae; genus Crenuchus; species Crenuchus spilurus. The sequence goes on from BRDA01005184.1 coordinate 11,334, forward strand.
GTCCGTCGCCTCGTCTGGTGCCCATTAATTGCAGCTGAAGTGCCTTTCTGCCACTGTCATGAGTTACCACTTATCCGGTAGGTTCCTCTTATGATGCGTTTGATTTTCCCCCCCTTTTCTCTTTATCTGTGCCTATGCATTGTCTTTCAAAGCCCTATCTGAACTACTTCCTGTTTTGAAAAAAAGAAAAGAAGCTTGTCTTTCTTTCATTGGCATAATAACATCTATTGGGCCATCAAAAGAGTGCTGAAGTTGTCTTTCAGTCCTTGAATGCTTCCCTCTAATTTGTATTTTCCTCTTGACTGACCAGTTCAAACAAATCCTGACAATGGACAGACTCGTCTCTCTAGGCATGAGCAAACTATTTGTTCATGCTGGGACCTCACAAGTTGGAAGTTGGCCCCCCGCTGCACACTCTGGATGCAGGTGGTGCTCAGGGGGGAGTGGAAGGGGCTCCCTACATGTTTTTTGGATCTGGTTGTCACAGTATCGTGGGGTTAAAGTTAAAGTGAGCAGCTTTTCTGACTCATTCATTGTTTTGACCCCCCAGTGTAGCCAATTAACCCACCCATCCACTAGAGCCTCCAATCACTACTGTCTTTGACTCTAGGAGGTTAAAGACATACAATCTCTTCTGATGCATGTGAAAACAGCCAGCACCTCTTTTCCAAATGCTGCCTATACATCATCATTGGGCAGCCAACACGCTCAGAGGAAAGCGCAGGATCCTCAGCTCTGGTGGATCAGCTGGCAGACATTGCATGGTAGTAGTAATGGGGAGAGAGCGCCATCTACCCACCTGGAGAAAGCACAGCCAATTTTGCTCTCTCAGGCCACGGCTGTCGAAGTGTCATGATCAAGATTCAAACTCGCAATCCTCTGATCACAGTGTCAATCCACTGAGCCACTCACACTGATGATTTGATGGTATGTAACTGAAATAAGCAGTGGCGGTCCTAGCCCTGGGCGAACACCCCCCCCATCAATCATCAATCATAAAAGTAAGGCTCAGCCTTTTTCCAGAGCTTGTGTCCAAAATTGGTGCTACATGCAGTCAGGGTTCCCAGATCCAACAAAAATATCGAGCCCAAAGTCAGTCTAAAACCAGCTCTTAAGAAGCTTAAACAAGCCCAAAATATATGTTTGTCACACGTTAGCAGCAACGCGCCTCATGTATTTCCCCATTTACTTGGCATATTAGCTAGTGACTGTTTTCACCTTCTCTCTCTCTCTCTCTCTCTCTCTCTCTCTCTTTCAGGCTAACTTTCCTTATATTGTTATGTTCTCTTTGTTGTTATTGTTGTATTCAAACTTCCTTAGTGTTGACTTGTTTGCCCGCCGTGTTGAAGTAATATCCTAGGCAACACCCACTTTGGTGGCCACGGTAATTTTTAAAAGTAGCCCAAAAAACGCACCCACAACTGGATTTTCAAACAAGCCCAATTTGGCGTGAAAACCGCAAACCTGGCAACTCTGCATGCAGTTCTCCTCCAGAAGACAATATTGATTGTTTTACTAGTTCCATGTTAAGCCTAAACCTTAGCCTAGACTCATTTTTCAGGTGAACTATCATCACCACTTAGCCAGCACAGAAGACTATCCAGACACATGCTTTTTATGTATTTGTTCCCAAAGACCTTTGATAAGGAATTTGTGTCTCTTTTGCTTTTCCACTAGATGCTGGACTGTTGATAATGGGATTCAGTTCTCTTCATCGATAACATAAGTGATGCTCCAAGATCAGGATCTGACTCACAAAGGATGCTCCAGCTCATCCCAAAGCACTTCTGTGGTACTCCATCACTCCAGAGAGCACAGATCCATTTGAACTTCAGCCCAACTGAGGGACACTTTGCATTACCTGACACTTGGCAGTGGGCATGGTGATATTAGGCTTGTGTGCCTCTACTGGCAATGCATTTGTATAATGACTGGACAGGTATGTGCATGCAGTTTAACATCTTAACGTGGCTGAATTCATTCAGAATAAGGTGTGTGTAAATACTTTTGGGCAAAGTTTCCCACACCTAGATTATCTTTATGGGCCTTTTAAAGGTAAATCACCATTGAGATTACAATTTTGTTCTAAACTAGAATAATCTGTGCCCAGCACTTAGTGCATGTGCTAAAATAACCGAATCAATGATGGGTAATCAATGTGCACAGTGTTAAACTAGTCCTAATCTGTGCCTGGAAAACCAACACATTTTGGTAATCAAGCAGGACATGGTTGTATAGAATAGCTGGAGAGGTGTTTGGACGCCTTCCTTTAGTTTGATCAGGGAGCAACACTCTAAGGAAACAATACAAGGTCAAGGAGAGGACAAGACACAATGTGGAAATTTCATGGGTTGGGAGCATTCTTGAGACTGTTTCCCTTTTTGCCGGTCTCTGGAGTTCACTAGGCTACACATTTCATAGGTTGCAAGAAATATTAAAGTAAGGCCTGATAAAAGTACAACACCAATTCCAAAAATGTTGGGACACTGTGTAAAATATAAATATATGTCAATAAAAACAGAATGCAATTATTTGCAAATCTCATAGACCTTTCTCAATATTTTATTCACAATAGAACATAGAACACATATCAGACGTGGAAAGCAAGAAATGTAACTATTTCCTGAAATTTTTTAACTCATTTAGAACTTGATGGCAACAACTCATCTCAAAAAAGTTGATATAGGGCCATGTCTACCATTGTGTAGCATCACCTCTTTTAACAACAGTCTGTTGATGTCTAAGAAGTGAGGAAACTTACTGGAGTTTTGGGAGACAAACATTGTACTATTTTTGTCTGATGAAGCATTCTAGCAACAGTAGTCCTGAGTCTTCTTTGCCAGATTTTTTTGTTTCATGATGTGCCAAATGTTCTCTATTGGTGAAAGGTCTGGACTGCAGACAGGCCAGTTTAGCACCTGGACTCTTTTTTTGCAAAGCCATACTGTTGTGATGGATGCAGTATGTGGTTTAGTCTTGTCTTGTAAGGTCATGCCTGAAAGACTTGATGGACCATATGTTGTTTTACAACTAAATACTGTTCAGCAATGCCTTTCCTCTTGAGTAAGCTGCCCACACCACATGCCCTAATGCAACCCAATACCATCAGAGATGCAGACTTTCGAACCATGTGCTGATAACATGCTGGATTCCTCTACTTGAGTCTGTAAGAGACGACATCCATGGTTTCAGAAAAGAATGAAAATTTCTGATAAATTTGACCACAGAATAGTTTTCCATTTTGTCTCAGTCCAGTTTAAATGAGCTTCGGCCCAGAGAAGACTGCAACCTTTTTGTATCAAGTGGCATTATATGGCTTCTTCTTTGCATGATAGTTTTAACTTGCATTAGTGGATTGCACAGCAAACTGTGTTCACAGACAATGATTTCTAGAGGTGTTCCTGAGCCCATACAGTGATTTCCAGCACAGAATCATGTCTGGTTTTAATGTAAGATGTAAGTTATTTTCTGGCCAATGTAATTGCACACAATGGAATTTGACTTCCGCATTTAACCCATCTGTGCAGTGAAACACACACTCTAGTGAACTAGGCTGTGAGAACATGTGCCTGAAGTGGTGGGCAGCCCTATCCACAGCACCCGGGGAGCAGTTAGGGGTTAGGTGCCTTGTGAATCGAACCGGCGACCTTCTAGTCACAAGACCAGATCACTAATCACCAGGCCATGGCTGCACTGAGGTTGCAAAGCCTGAGGACCTGAGGGCCCAAATGCAGTGCCCCCTGAGGGCCAGAAGTTCACGAGCATCCAATATTGACCATCAGCCTTGTCCCTTTTGAACAGGGATTTCTCCACTCTCTGAATATTTTGATGATTTTATGTACTGTAGGTGGTGGGATATTCAGAGTCTTCACAATTTTACATTGACTAACATTTTTTGAAACTGTTCCACAATTTTTAAGACTTTTTTTTTTTTTTACAAATTGATGAACATCTGCCCAACTTGGCTTCTGAGAGACTTTGTCTCTTTAAAATGTTATACCCAGTCATCTGTCTTAGTTGCAAATTGATCTTCCAGTCATTGTTTATTAATACCACTTACTTTACCAGCCTTTTGTTGTTGTGCTCCAATGTTTATAGATGCGCTGCTGCCATCAAGTCCTAAATGTGTTAATATTTTTCATGAAATGGTCAACATTCAACATCTGATATGTGTTCTGCGTTCTATTCTAAATAAAATGTCTCAGATTTGCAAATCATTGTATTCTGTTTTTATTTACATTCACAGCATCTTCATTGTTGTGGAGTTGGAATTGGGGTTGTAAAATATGGGGGGATAATGTATGGATAATTAAGGCCAATTGTCAGCTACCCGTGTGGCATGGAAATAACTCAAGTCCCATGTCCCTCACTTATGCAAACATCACAAGGCACTACAGTTACACTGAACTCAGCAGACATAGGAATGCTGCTGCATCATTTCCATGCGTCCTGTATGGAATCAGATGAGGCGAGCCAAACGATTGTTCTTAAACTGTCCTAAAGCCCCAGTGGAACCTTGCTGTGTGTAAATCTTGATAGAGCATCCTGGAAATTCCTTTAGAGCTGCGGTTCCCAAACCTGGTCTTGGAGTTCCGCAGCCTTATATATTTTGGTGTTTTCCCTGCTGTAATACACTTCATCTAAGTAAACAGTTAACAAACGCTTCTTGAAGTGTTTTATAGCAGGAAAGCATGCCAGCCAAAGGTTTCTGAGGATAGAAAACACTGCTTTAGAGGAGAGATGGAGGACTATGTAACAAATAACCATTTAAGTCCTGACAAGAATCTAACATTGCCCTTACAGTGGAATGTGTGCTACTTCTGAAATCAGGTGTCAGCTTCACCCTGTGATGCCAGTCACTTCCCAGTGCTGAAGCTGATGGCCTTGCAAATAAAGAGACCTCTAAATGGTACAGAAGCTCAAGCTGTCGTCAGGTGGCCCTTTACTTGGCCATCACTCTGATCTGACCTGCAGAGAGAATAATCCAATAAGCCTTGTCCGTACAAACACAAAAGATGTTACATTTGGTAAACACCTGGGATTTATTAAATTGCTTGTGGAAAACCTAATTTCCTTCAGTGGTGTTACACCAGCCTATGGCGAATATACTAAAGGCACACTTGGGGCTGAATGTTTGGGGAACAATTTCTAATTGTGATTTTTTGGACTAATATTGCAAAGTGCAATTGTGTTCAGCTCTGTTTTTAGCCCTGAATGTTGTGATTGAGCTCTTGAAACTTGAGAAATGCGACTGCAATCTTTCAGCACTGTCATTGCCAGGTTGCTGGGGAATAATGGGCTAACAGCTTATGAGGTGCATTTTTGAAGAACTTGTCTATTTTCACCTGCTACCTTAACAAGGTCCCTGTGTATATTACCGCAGCTTGTCCTTTTGATCAAACTCCAGTTTGCTTATGCCTTAGCCAAACTGAGAGCAGAGAGCACCACAAGGTACGTGCTGTGAAACATGTGTTGTTGGCTGGGGAGGGGGCAGGGAACGGGGGCGGGGGTGCCCCGGCATGGTGACTCCACTTGGACGCTGTCACTGCAATTGCGAGGACACCCCCTCCCCTTTCTGATAATAAACAAAGACAGCCAGGAGTCACTGCTGCACAGACACAGAGTGCAGAAATGAGGGGGGATTTGGTGTAGTAAACAGCGCACGGCTATTCTTCCCATAATGACTCTTGAGTGGGAAGACAGCCAGAAAGGGCTCCCCATTGCCGGTCCAGTGGCGCGACACAAGACAGGAAATCCATATGAAAGAATACGGGGCGAGGGGGAGTAGGAGCCACTACTGTGACCTGACGGAAGTTATTGTTTCTGATCCAGAAAGAGTAACTGCTGTATTTAACTGGGACGGTCACCTGTGTTCCACTTCTGGAATGTGTAACAGAACAGAGCATTAAAGGCTGTGTCATGGGTTATGTATGCCATGGAACTCATTGGCTTTGCTTATCATATGAGTGCCACTGAAGATTTTCAGAATTTCAAAGAAATGGGCAGTGCCCTCTTGTAGTAAAGTCTTTTTCATACACAGGTCAGTGAATAAATAGATGACAAAGGTCAGCTTAGAGACCAAAACTCCTTTCTCATCGTATGGAATGGAAGAAAAGTCAAAGCAGTCATCACGTTGTTTGTTTAAGTGTGTCTTATCACCATCCAGATCTTATAGCCATATATCTCTTCCTTAAGAGTATTTCCTTCCCAATGCCTGACCTTGTCACCCTCTGAGATATGTTAATACATTCATGGTGTCATGAGGATGGATTATGAGGTAAAGTTCACGCTCCACAAGGAGATAAGGGACTAACGACCAAAAGAGGAAACCTCTTAGCTTGACAAGATATTTGGCAGGCCTCTTACACAAATAGCCTTACCATGGCCCTGCGTTCCCCTCTCCAACCTCTAGCTGCACTGATTGTTTTAAGGAAGGCCTTTATCTATAAATACAGCAGAAGTGGGGATTTTAATAGACTGAAAAGAGCCTCATCTGCTAATATAAACAGCACTTTACATGCCAGAATGTCAGGAAACACACATGGGGATATTTTAGGCTTGCCTTTTGCTCTTTTCAGAAGCAGGGAAATAAATAGATGCTGCACTATCTGTGGCTCGAATACAAAAGGATATCAACATTTGTATTAAAGGTTAACATTGAGGCACTGCAGACTTGTAGTCCACAGTAACAGCTCTAGCACTTGTACTAGAGTTCCTAGTTTACTCCAAATCATATTTATCCTCAATAGTAAGCACAGAACTTTACAGAAGTCACCTCGAAGCTTTTACAAGAACTTTGTGTTGACCTCAAATATTAGTGCGAGCAGTAATGTCCATATGTGCTGAAACATCTGTTTGCATTCTGGGAGTGAATGCACTGCCATTTCTCAGCACAGGGATGGGCAGATTGATTTTCAAAAACTGATACTTCTGATCCGATATTTCTTTTTGAAAATCCATAATAGATTCTAAATCTCACCACAACCTTTAGTCAGTTTTTCTTTGTTTCCTGTTTCTTTCTCAATATGTTTCAGAAATTTTTTTTTAAGTTTTAAGTTTGTAAGAAGTAATTTTTACACATTTCTTCTACAACTTTTTTTAAACATTGGATTCTGCAAATAAACAGAGAAACACAGTTCAGTCTGCTGTAATGTTTTAAAACGACCACAAACATCCCATTATAAGTGTCAGCATATTAGCCCTGGTATTACTTGATATCAGATATAAAAAGGAAAGCCGCTATAGAAGTGTAACATACGTTCATTCATTCATTCATTCATTCATAAAGGAAAAGGAGTTGCATCCAATCACTCCATGTTCATAATGATTTAGGCTGTAAAGTCTTAAATATTTACTTATATTTCAAGTCCTTGTATCAGAATAGATGCTAATCAAGTTCAAGATAAGTCTACACTCTTAAAAAAGACGGTTCTTCAGTAAATGGTTCTATATAGAACCATGAACACTCCAAGAACCCAAAGGGTTCTTTCCATGGTGAAATGGTTCTTCAAATTGATGAGGAATGTGCTGTAGATGGTTCTATATAGAATCTTTTTTGAAAATGGTTCTAGGTAGCACCAAAAACGGTTCCACTACTATTGCAAGCTTGACATTGCAACTACAGCAGAACCCCTTTGCGGGCTATAGAGAACCATTTTCAGAAAATTTCTGTATGGAACCATCTACAGCACATTCCTCATCAATCTCAAGAGCCACTCATTCATCGGTCATTTCATCATGAAAAGACCCCTTTGGGTTCTTCCATATAGGACCATTTTCTTAAGAGTGTACATATAGATACCCAAACAGGTCATCACATACAGTAATTCTGAGTTATGTTAGTCACTGACAGATTAGCAGATAAGGTTAGGATAGGACATCAAGCATTAAGCAGAAGGGAACCAACATGGCATAGACCAGGAACACAGTACCCAAATATATATTTTTCTTTAAGCAGTATCATAAAAGTACTAGACATCTCATAATTCTGTTGAGTGAGTCAGTTCTTCCCTACAGAAAAGAGTATCTTGCAATAAGCTTGTACTGCACTGAAATATAATCCCTGACATTAGAGCATCAGTTAAAATCAGCAGCTCAGCAAGTAGCTTTTCTCCACTCACCTGCAGATCTCTTCACAGTGTTGGACCTCCCCTCATGTCCAGTGTGACTCATAACTACACACATATGAACAGTTTAAACCCTCTTTATACTGAATTCAGCTCCATTGTGCCCACAATGCTTTGCTACATCCGGGACTCCACGATGTGCTATTTAATTCCCTCCCTCTCCTCAGAGTATCTTAAGACCAGCCCATGTCAAGTCAAAACACTGAATTCTGGAGCACAATTGACAGAGCTCTTATCATGCTTTATGTTTACTGTTGTCTATTGTTGTGCCTGCAGTCTACTTTCTCTGCTTACTGATGTTTTGCCATGTTCCTGTAATCTACCTGTTGTGTCTGTGACCTTGTGGAAAACCTTTAAGCCTTTTTCCACACCGGATCCATAACGCCGTCATGAGATCCCAATGTTAGTTGATTGTAATGCCTGATACAGATCATACTTGTCTTAAAAACGGTGTCTCTATCCAGTGCTAAGACTTAATACAGTTTATTAGCTTAAAACATGGTCTTAAAGGAATAGATTAGTCAAAAATGATAGTTTTAGGCTACTTGACTAAGATATATTTGCTTGACCAAGACATCTGGAGTCTAAATGTTGCTGCTTTAGTTTAGAACTGGACTAGTTTAAATATGAACATTAGAGGTCAATGTCTGCCTAAAAACCCAAGTGGTTTCCATCAAAAAACATCACCTCAACTTCTCTCAACCCACTTAACACAGCATCCAGATTTCACAGACTAGTATATGTGGTTTAGGATGCAGTCAGATTTACTGTGAATTAAAAAATAATAATGAAAACTCATGAAAGAAGTGCTGATCTAGAATTACTTTCAGGGGTTTTATCAGCTCTACTGTTGTCTGATGTATACGCCTGTGCTAAAATTTTATAGTACAGTTTTTGTCATCCTAAAACACAGGCTAGTCTAGACTAAAATGGTTTGAGTGTTTGTAGAGCTGTTCTGGAAGCAATACTGCTATTTAGGTGACTACTGAGTTTTAGTGTTAGCATGGCTCCAGTTTGCAAACGTTAGACTTCAAATATGCCTCATCTGATGTGAGCGGAAATATGTAAATATGATTCTAACCCTTTAATGGGAGTTTGGGGGATATAGCGATGAAGAGAACCAACACATCCACTAGTTGACTCCGTGGGATCAGTCAGTGAATTAAACACATCAGGAATAAACACTGTAGAAAGACGAAACAGAACAGACATCAGTACTTTATTAACTACACACACAAACTGTGAAATACAAGCTGACATACAGTCTCAGAACAGCTGGCTTTGATGTAATAATGTCATTTGGCACAAAAGCAAACTGACCAGATTGGTCAGGTGATGTGTGCAATGATTACAGAATTCATTTTGTCAATTTGCTTGCCAATTTTATCCCTTGAGCGAGGCACCTAACCCCCAACTGCTCCCTGGGCATTGCTCTGTGTGTGTGTGTTTACCCCAGATGGGTTAAATGCAGAGAACTTCCCTCAGTGAATCAATAAAAAGCACCTCTTCATGAGGCAGATTGAGAAAGTACCCCAAACTATACCAACCAACATTTTTTCCAGACTGATTAAAACAGTGTTGAGGTCCTGAGAGATGTGGTAAATGCATACATTTCATTTTCATTTTCAAACTCACTAGCCCCAAGCCAAATTACTCTTCACAAACAGTCAGATGACCTTTTTTGTAATGATGGCCAGTCAATCAATTACATCAGCATCTAAAAATTCTATTCAAAAAGTGAAACTCATTAGATTCATCACACACAGAGCGTCTATTTCAAGTGTTTGTGTCTCTTAATGTTGATGATTATGGCCAACAGCCAATGAAACCCAAAAGTCAGTATCTCAAAACATTACAATATTATATAAGACTGGGTTTGGGGAGACAGGTCATCTGCTGGTGTTGGTCCACTGTGTTATATCAAGTAGAAAGTCAGCACAGCCGTCTATCAGGACATTTTAGAGCACTTCACGCTTCAATCTGCCGATAAGCTTTATGGAGATGTGGATTTAATTGACCCAGCAGGACTTGGCACCTGCCCACACTGCCAAAGTGCCAACACCTGGTTTAATAACCACAGTATCACTGTGCTAGCCAGTAAACTCACCTGAGCTAAACCCCACAGAGAACTTATGAGCTATTGTCAAGAGGATGATGAGACACCAGACCCAACAATGCAGATGAGCTGAAGGCCACTATCAACGCAACCTGGTCTTCCATACCACCTGAACAGTGCCATAGGCTGATCAACTCCATGCCACGCCACACTGATGCAGTAATTCATGCAAAAGGAGCCATAAAGTACTGAGTGTATATACTGTACGTACTTTTCAGTAGAACAACATTTATGTACAGTATTAAACAATTTTTTTAATTGGTTTTATATAATATTCTAATTTACTGAGAGTGACTTTTGGGTTTTCATTGGCTGTCGGTCATAATCATCAACATTAAAAACAAACAAACACTTGAAACAGACACTGTGTGTGTAATGAATCTATATGAGTTTGACTTTCCGAATTGAATTACTGACAAATTAACTTTTTGATGACATTCTAATTTTCAGAGATGTACTTGTACTTGACGCCAAAGAAAATAATCTAAAGGTGCCAACTGCAATAGCAGGATAACATCTGTTATCAGCAAACAGCATTGTGGTGTTAGGAATTCTGTCATTTTGGTCAAAATGTTTATAAAAGAGAAGCTGTCTTGTCAGAGCTTCATACTCCAGACGAGGTGGCAAAGAAAACATGCAGATGTTATATGGAGATGGTAGACAGTTATAACTGAACACACAGCAGACACAAAGTGGTTCTCATGTTTATTGATTAACTAAAGGAGTACACGGTTCCTTACCAAGTATCATGTCATTAAGCAGAAATAAAATTATTCACAAGTCGCTGAAAGATAAGGGGGGGGGGCAGAATATTTGAAGCAAATATGTACTTTTGTCTGAGATTTGACAAATGTAATTAATCCCAACAGCCCAAACACACAATTTCACTGTTACAACACTGTATATATGGCTAACATACATGAAGCAGCAGAAGACATGTTCATCAGTTTTATTTATTTATGTTCATGCTGGATGTTTTGTATTCTTTCACAATGGGATTCTATCTGTACAGGAATATTTAGCATTTTGTTCCCAATTTGGCCTCCCTGGCATCCGAGAGCCATATAACTGGTCACAAGTTTTGTTTATTTTCAATAGTAGGGGGGGGAATCGAGAATGAGAACAGATGGATGTTCTGCAGGAACAGCTCAAGTCGGTGAGGAAACACCTAAAGGAAACAGGATGGATATACTCTTCACTTAAAGGTGTTTCAGGAAAATGGAGGAACTGATTACACGTTTTCATTAAAAACTCCTTTGAGTAAATGTAAGATATCACTGATCAACAGTGAAAGACTATTAAACACACATTGGGTTATAGTGTGTGACCTTTAAAAGGCACAATACTGAAAATCCAGTACCAGTCAAAAGTTTGGACACTAGGTCTGGCCATTCAGTGGTTTTTCATGATTTAAAAATGTTCTGCATTGTAGATTAATACTAAAGTCTAAACTATGAGTAAACACATCTGTAATTATTTAGTAAACAAGTGATAAACAAATCAGAATATGTTTATATTTTACATTCTTCAAAGTAGGCACTTCTTGCTTAGATGGCAGCTTTCTTGGCATTTTCTCAGTCAGCTTTATGATGTAGTCACCTGGAATGGCTTTCAGTTAACAGCTGTGTCTTGTCAAGAGTTCATGACTTGCATTTCTTGCCTCTTAATGTGTTTGAGACATCAGTGGTGTGTCTACTTTGAAGTAAAATCTAAAACATTTTGGTTTGTTTAACACTTTTAAGTTTACTACATGATTTTTTTTGTGTGTTCCTTCATAGTCTGGATGACTTCAGTATTCATTTACAATGTAGGAAAAAAAAATAAAAACACTGAATAAGATGTGTCCAAATTTTTTGATTGGTACTGTATGTTAATACCTAACTATAATATATAATTTGGGATTTTGTGAAATATCAGAATAGCTTAGATGTTATCCTGAAACTTTGAAAAACAACAAAAAAAAAAAAACAGGAAGTAATAAGTTTGGCCTTTATAACCCCCTCTATCAGTTTACCATGTTATGTATATATCTGGTCAAAGTAATGCACACTAAGCTCAAAAATGTATACTAATGTATTTTTAATACACTGACGTTTATAACTATATTATGCACCTGCTTATCATCCATCAGCTCCACAGACCATAAATGCAGTTTATTGTGTATACAATTTATTACAATCACAGATTGAGTCTTTTTTCTGCTGTCTTCCTTTACCCTGTTCAGTAATGGTCAGACCCCCACAGGGCCACCACACAGCAGGTTATTTAGGAGGTGGATCATTTTAGCACTGCAATAGCACTGGTATGGCATTTGTTTGTGTGTGGCCAAAGTTTTTAAATGACTGAATTTGACTGCTGGGCTGAGAACACTCTGCCACCCAAACAAATATCTAGCCAAGAAACTGATCACTATGTTAACCCATTACAGCCCACTGTGTTAAAGGCTTAACTGATTACTTTTTTTAAATAAAACTATTACATAACCAGAGGACAAATGTGAGTTTAATTTTAAAGACAGTTTAACCTCTTTATTATGTAAAGAAAAATAACAAATGTTGTCAATTCAGGACTCAGACTTGAACATAGAAAAGCTAGCTAACTGGTTTAGCAGACTTGTACTATGATAAAGTTCTGTTTTTACTGTCAAAAACTGAAATGTCTGAGATATTAATCCAGAATGATATTTAAAATGATTTTAAATGAGAATTTCAACTCAACTCCACAATGTAAAACGGAGTGAAGTTCCTCCACTGAGTTAATCCATTTTATATAAAATGGACACCCAGGGGCGTAGCAGCAAATTCGGGGCCCTGTACACTCTCAATGTCAGTGGGCTCCTATAAATGCCAGTAAACGAGGCACATGAGTAAAAAAAGGGGGATATTAATTTAAATAAAAAAGCATAAATAAGGTTTTAAGCTACAAACAGATCAGATGATGTTGATGTAGGTTATTTACATGTTGATATATGCGGCAGAAATATTGCTGGTGGATCATTTATTAAGTCTCAGCACAGAGTTTCACTTTTAGCTCTGCTGTGTTAGTAAACAATAGGCTTTAGCACACACACTGAACCAAAAGACTAATTTACTTTAAACTTAAGTTAAACAACTCACATTTACTCAGCAATTTTACCAGTTAGTCTCACTCACACACTCACACACACTCACACTCTCTCACTCTCTCACTCTCTCAAAGTTGGTAACTAAGGTTAGCGGCTCATAATTGACTTTATACTTACAGCCACAAGTAGCCTGGTTGGCAACTAACTAAACTAACCACTTCAAATCAGCTGCAGCTGTCTGGAGTGGACTACTTTAACTTTAACTGGACTTTGCATAACAAGAAAACTCGGTTCACCTTTGGGAAAGAAAGCCGTCAACAGCTGTCTCTCCTCATTCTGCTTTCTTTCTTTTTCCTCCCTTTCTTTCTTCTTTTGAAATCCTGATTACTACTTTAGCACCCAGGTCATTCAATCTAGGCTCACTGACGTTACACTTGTCGCTAGTCGCTGTTGGGCGGACTAAACCATTTTGGGCCTCCAAGAGGGGGCCCCCAGAATGTCCAATATGTTGAGAGGACTGTGACTAAAGTTAATTCCCTCAGTTGATATTATCAATATTTGAAATATAAATTAATAAATAATTTGAGGGACCAATTCATTCAAAATAAAAACATCAAAAAATAAATTAATTCAGGATTTTTATGGGCCCCTCTCCCTACTCGGGCCCTGGGTAGTCAGGTCCACTTTTCCCCCCACTTCCACGCCCATGTGGACACCTCAAACACTTTATTCTGTTTATACCCCCTGTTACCACACATTTAGTACAGCTTGTATAGAAAAAATATCTAACTATACAAAGAAAATATTGGGCATAAGCAGTGGCGGCTGGTAAAAAATAATGTAGGTGGCCTGTTTGAGCCATCTTCAGTGAGTTTCCACAAACATCACAAAATGATTGATCACAAACTGCAGGATATCAGAGCTCTGTGAAAGTCAGTAACTATTTAAAAAGCACTAAAAATCAGCAGATTAATAAATTATGAAACTTATTAGTTGCACGTAAATGTGTAAAAATATAAAGTGCAGGATGTATCATTAGATTAGCAACTGAGTCTGGTTCAGAAACATACAATAAAATGAGCAAAAACACTATTAAGACTAAATATTAGACATTTCTAGTCTGTAATGCATGTTAATAATGTCAGATGTTCCTAAAACCACTGACTGACTCTGCTATGGTGATAAATGAAGCTCCTTCAGACAAATGATTAGAGGACACTGATTGGCTAAATTTCTGTTGCTACGTGCATATCTTGTCTCTGCAGGTCAGCGATTAACTACTGCTTCTCTGACTGGGTGATATTTCTATCGCCTCAGAAACGAGAGAAAATGAACCAGGAAGCTAATTTCCCCCAAATATATTTTAAACATTGTGAATATTTTGCACCTACATACTAAAAAATTATATTTAGCGATTATTTTAAAAATATTTAAAAATGAAAAATAATTTTCAAAATGGACAACAGCACCCTTTCGCCCTCTATTGGCCAGCTACCACTGCAGTTAAGTGGACAGTAAGTGCACAGAGCGCCTGATGTGTGTCACTGCTGTGCTGAAAATTATCCATTTTCTTTACTTAAAAAGTTAAAATAAAGTAAAACTGTGTAGTAACTGCAACATAATCTGATACAATTAGGATACTGCATATTGCAAATTACCTTCTCAATGGCTGCCATAATACCCTGGATGTTTATGAAAGATGGAAATGAAAAACTATATTACATGCACTACACAAACACACACACACACACACACACACACACACACACACACACAAAATATAATATAACATCAGTTATATGTAGAGCTGGGCGATATGGCCAAAAATTTTATCACGATATTAAATCTATATTGATCAATCTCGATAATTATCACAATATTAAATTTTCTAACACTGTCATAGTTTTAAACAACATATTTCTGAAAACATCAGACTAAATACATGAAATGTTACTATTTAAAATAATAAAATGTTTATTGCCAGAACATAATATTGTAGCGTCTGGCTGGACGTGTTGAAAGGATGGATGAGAAAGACATTTACAGTCGTCGCTTTATTGTTAAAACTTACAATGATTGCTGTCGGCCGCAACTCCAAAACAACAGGCTAGAGAACCAAGCTAATATGCTAATGCTAGCTAGCACTCCTGTTGACACACACACACACACACACACACACACACACACACACACACCTCGCGCTCTCTTGCCCGGCCAATCACACGCTTGTCTAAACACAACAGTGCATTTTGGCGGCGCTGGTGAGGAGCAGCTAACAAGCAGCAGTATTAGACATCTGAACTCACTGTCAAGCTGCTCAGATGCAAAATGGAAACGAACGTTAATGCTTATCGAATTCTATTGTCCCGGCTCATCATCGTCATCGAGGGAAAACTTATCGTGAAAAAAATCGATATTGTTTTATCGCCCAGCACTAGTTGTACTTATAAAGTTTTCTTTTCTATGATTAAATAAGAGATGAACATCTGGATATTTTAATGGTCTTTCTGAAACAAGCAGCCAAACAATTGAAGACTTATACCTACAATTAGAAGCTATAGCCAAATTGACTTTAGCTATCGATACCCAGAATCAAGCAAAGTTTGTAGTTTTCTCTCACGAGTGTGAAAATATGAACAACAAATTCTGTAACTGCTAATATGCAAGCTAAACATTAGGACTAGCTAGATAGCTTCTACACCTCATGTAGCAAATGCTAATCTAAAATTCTGCATACTAACTACTGAAAATAGGAGGTGAGTTTATATGAAATGATCCTGTAAGAAAGTTCTTTTTATTTGAGGTCTTGATGTTTGGGGTTGTAAACCAACACATCCTTGTCATTCCATACCATTACATCTGCAGACTTCTCATCACCTCACCTCAGATGAAGGGTTAGGTGTTCCAGACAGGTTGCAGCTCAAGGGTAACTTGTGTCCCCTATGGTGATCTTTCCAGGGAAGTGTGAATTTGGAGGTAGAATCTGCAGAGGGCCCATACTCAGTATCTTTTCTTCTTAAAGGGAGAAGATTTTCATATTGTCAGTTCAATGACATTTTCTGCTAAACTGTCAACATTCAAGTAATGTCTCTCGCTCTCCCTCATACACACCTTCCAAGTATTTGCTAGACATGCTCGTCTTCTCTGCCGTGCAGTCTCCAGTTTCACAGCACAAGCACACAGTGTTACTCCCCTCTGTTGAATGCCAGCTGCACAAATCAAACATAACTTCTGAAATGAATTACCTGTTCATTGACCTGCTTACAAAGTTATAGGACTTGAAATAAAAATCAATGAACTGACTGAGATGAAGGCCCATGAAAATAGCAAGCCTTATTCCAGGAGTCGGACTGACTGTGGTGAGTAGCTCTCAAATGACAGCTGATGAAAACCTAAAGGGGAATAAAGCAAAACAATGCAACTGATGGCAAATAAAATATCTATTTAGAATTCATTTTAAATAGAACTGTGACACCTCTTCTCCATTTCAATGTAGTCAACAGACAAAGGGAGCACACAGCATCCTTACAACCTGGAAAATCTGCCTTACTTATGATAATACAAGTAAAAAAACCTGTTTTTTCTGATCTTTGGGGAAGTTCAGTGTCTGAATGCTGAACTTAATGACATTCTCCTTTGTTCTGCTGTAGAACTTAGATGAGCTGTGCAGTGTGCTATCTACCAGACACCTACGAGGAAAATAAAGTATTTCATCAGACTGCAGCAACAGTTTTGCTAATAAAGGAGTCTGAATAACAAAAACACTAACCCATGGTTTGATATGAACTCATAGCTGTGCTTGGAGAATGGATCGGAGTCAGCAGTGGCCACACACTGATCCACGTAGATCCGTAAAGGAGGGTGCAGAGGTGCATGCACTGCTGCTTCCAAGAGCAATGGCTCACCCTGCTGGAAAGCAAGGGTCTGACGAGCAGAGCCATCTAAGGTGAGACATTAATATGACAAATTTTTCCTGGGCTATAATCAGTACAGACACTTTATAAAGAAGAAAGACAACTTCATGCCACTCCATATGACCAATTTAATCTGTGATAAAAACATAATAAATTAGCAAAAGTAATCATAGCTAAATAAAGAGCAAGTGTGGAACCTTTAATGATGTGAAAAGAGAAGTGCAGAAGCCCAGCTGCTCCTATGGTGGATGTCATAGGTAGCCAGGTTGGGGTAAGCGGTTGTGCACTCACTTTAAACCTTCTGTGGGATGTACAAAGACGACACAATTTTGGCAGGATGCTTAGAGAAGCATAAAGCCAACATAGACTTTTTACCTCAGCAACCAACCTTTTATAATGACACTCAATGGGAACCACAGTACGAGTATGTCTGAATATCAGGATTCCATCCGAGGTGAGAAGGGGACCAGAAGAAAACACCACCCGATTGGAATAGATGAGCCAGTTTCCATTTATCTGAAATGTAATTGGAAAAGCAATTTTTTAAAAGTACTTATTAGTAATGAAATCAAAGTCCTCATACATGCAGATACTTTTAGAGCAGTGACTGTTAGACCTAACCAGAGGTGGGTATTAGTCCCAAGTCATACATTTGCTCTGAATCAAATTCAGAATCAGTTTTATCAGCCAAGTGTTGAAATAAATAAGGAATTTGGTTCCAGCTGTTGGAACCAAAGTAATATACAGCAGCGTACAACAAGTTTGGAAATGAATTGAGGTGTACAGTGGCAGGATGAGTGTAATAACTATCAGTGGAAACCAGAAGTAACTACCCTAAGAGATGAAACTGGTGGTCAGCTGTTTATGATGGCCTGAGGTTAGACATCATTCCTGTGTCTTGTCTTAGTATACAGAATATACTGTATATAGCACCTGTCTCAGGGGAGTAGTTAAAGTTTGTGACCAGGATGTGAGGAATCTAATGATTTTCTCTGCAAATTTCCTAATTCTAGAGGAGTACATGTACTAATTGATGACAGGGCAGCACCCATTTTGTACTTTCCTCATTATTTTCAAATCATTAGCCTTTCAAATCAAACCTTTAAGGTTTATCATGTTATGACTTTGGTTGGACTCCGCCAGGGCTGCCCTTTGTCACCAATTCTGTTCATAACTTTTATGGACAGAATTTCTCGACGTAGCCAAGTGGTGGAAGGTGTCCAGTTTGGTGACCTCAGGATCCCATATATGCTTTTTGCAGATGATGTGGTCCTGCTGGCTACATTTTGTGTATTATGATCATTATCAAACATCAGAAAGTCATGAGAAACAAAATACCTATATAACTAATTTTGGGGGTTAAAACATGATGTCCTCTTCTTCAGGGCATCTAATATTAGGGAGTCTACCTAACATCTCAATAAAATGTTCATTGTTTTAATGACCCATTTACACATATTAGACAACTAACTACCAAGGGCAGCATGAGCCATCCCCGCCATCACTCCATCTGGTTGTCAACAGTGGCCAGGAGTCTGTGTTCACCTGCCACTGTAAGTTGTTAACATGTTGGGTGTTTGAATCTGTGTCTGTGTTTGGAAGCTTTGGATGAGATGATGTTAAACAGATTATGTTAAAACATTAATACTTAAACCTTTTGTGGTCTTTGGGTCAAACTGACCTTTGTTGACCGTTTATTTTTACTCATAAAATAAGGAATAATTTTATGTAAATGAGGTCTATTACAAAAATAAGTATAAAATTGGTGGTAATGACTTGGATTGAAGTTGACTAACAAGATGAAACACAGAATTGGGTGATAATTGTACAGAACATGCTTTACAACCAGTCAAACCACAAATGGAACTTAACTAAAAGAACTACTAGAAAACACAGTGAAGTGCAGGAGTTTGAAGAGGAGGAGGAGGAGGGGGGGTCTGTTTAGATGAATGTTGTGAACACATATGCGTTTTCGCTCTTCGACTCTTCATCTATCATCATCACCACTGTATAATGAGTGTATATATCAAGTTATATCAGAAAATCGTTGTTTTAATAACATTTTAGAACTGTTAACCATTCATAAAGCTTATACTTTGGTCTGATGTAATTAAGCAACACAATAAAGACATTTCTAGGTTGTGTTAACCTATCAGGGGGAAATACAAGGCTTAACAAAAGCCGCTCTCGCGTCTCTGTGTCTGGTAGTGATGTGTCGTTCGCAAAAGAGCCGGCTCTAAGAGCTGATGCTTAGTAGTGAATCAGAAGAGCTGGCTCCCAATTGCTGGCTAACATACCCCAGAAAAGGGGCAGAACTGATGGGCACACCATGCAGCCAATCACATGGGGGGACCTGGGATTATACCATTATGTTAGCGCAAAGGGGAGATGGATGTTCCACTGTGCATGGGCGTAGTTCAGGTACACCTAGCAAGGCGGTGAGAGACAGAGGTACTGAAAAAAACGAGAATATGAGTGATGAGTATGAGTAAAAGAAGCAGCATTTGGCTGTAATTTATAGACATTGGAAATAGCAGAGCACAGTGCCATCACTGCAAACTGAAAATTACAGTGAGAGCAGGTTCCACCACAAACCTGCACCGTCATATAATAACAGTCCATCTCTTGGTGCAGTTGGATGAGAGAGGGCAAGCTAGGTCTATCTACTGACCCTGGTGACTCTGGTCCCAAGCCAACAACAGCTGTTGCTGCATCTACTACCCTCCCCAAAAGTAAGAATATTTTTAACAGAACAAATGCACAAAATAAACAATTATAAAGTTTATCATATGAAGACCGAAGGCAAAGGGGCTTTCCAGCACATAAACCATTTATTTTTGCTTGTTTAGATTTAAATATGAGGCTACAAATGATAACAAGCAAAGAGACATTTGGGAGCTGAAAGAGCCGGCTCTTCTTTGGGAACTTCCCATCACTAGTGTCCGGAGTGGAACAAACGTTGCTCAAATGTTCCGGTGTTGTGCCGAATTAGGCACGACGGCCAAGAGATGCACGCCTTTTCGAAAGCGTACGCGAAAGCGCAGCTACTTCCCATTAACTTTAATGACAACGACTAGAATTTCAGTCAATAATCAAGTAAACTCTGCGTTACATAGTGGAAATGTGTTATTGAAAGTAGTTAACCTGCCAGAAAATGCACCCTTCAGAGTTACATTATTATTACATTTGACTGATTATCATCATGATTATTACATATTATCATGACACTTTTAAAGCTAATGCAAATTGGTCAAAAGAATTTAAAATAAAACTCGCATTGTGTAAACAGAAATAAAGTTATAGGGAAGTGCATTGTAAGGCAGTCAACCCGCCAGAAAATGCGGACCCTCTTAAATCTGACTATCATTACATCCAAGATGAAAACGTACTGATTACCAAAACATTTTAAAGGAGAGGAATTAAAAAGACGCGCTCCAGAAATGGGATGCATCTCGCGGCAGGGGGTACTGAATTCTGCACAACACTGGCGCACCTTATCTGGTGTCAAATTATTGTAAATCAGTTTTCTACTTAGCTGAATATAAACTAGTAGATAAGTAATGTTTGCATTCTATAGGTCTTTAAATTTAATAAATTATTATATTCACATCTGGATCCAATGAGATCAATCAACCTTACCAAACTTACTCAGCAGCTTTCTTACCCGAGACTCACTTCCACAGTCCTGCAGTCCAGCAGAAATGACGATCTGGGACTCGGTACTGAAGTCTTTTTGAGGGCCACACTCTCCAGCAGTGTCTCCTTCACCCAGGCGAACAAATCGAGGTGAGAGAGGAAGGCCACGTCCAAAGTAATCCCTCCTCACCACCACCCTCCAGTTCTTCTCTCCACACCTCACCACTAGACCACCACTCTCAGACACATTTTCAGCCTTTGATAGTGAATGTCCTGGGAAAATTTTGTCAGACTCGTGTGAACCGTAATAGTGGTGTTGATTTGAAATTTCTTTCTCTGGATTCAAATTGTGTGTAAACACAGACCAAGGAGCAACAAGTTCAAACAAATTAATTAACAAGAACAACTTCATCATTTATAGTGCATTAATAATATATTATAACAATCTTAACCTTGACGCTAAGTATGTGCAAATAAACACACTTTACTCTAAACCGCAGGGTTGCCAGGTCCTGCAAAATATCAAGCCCAAAGTCTGTCTGTAAACCCGCCCCTCTGAAGCTGAAAGTAATCCCAAAAAATGCACCTCTGAATTGTAACAGCATTTTCAAACTAGTCCAATATGGCAGTAAAACCGCCAATCTGGCAACTCTGTTGAACGCCACAAAACACGTGACCAGTGACGTTTTTCAATCAGAAAAAACATGTGACCGCTTCTAGTGCATTAATAATACATTATAGTAATGTTAAACCGCGACCCTGATAAGGATTAAGCGGGTGTGATAATGGGTGGATGGATAATAATGTTAACCTTGATACTAAGACACCTGAGTATAAATAAAAAGTCTGACATATGTGTTTACTGACATATGCCAGTAAACACATTTTAATCTGATCGGCAGGGTTGCCAGGTCCAACAAAATATCAAGGCCAAAGTCTGTCTATAACCTGCCCTTCAGAAGCAGAAACTAAAAAAACTTCTTTAAATTTTCATACAAAAGTCTTGACTACCAAAAATCAATCTGGATGCAATCTAGATAAAACAAAAAATAGCTGTGGGCTTACTGTCTCGTAGCCTTAGTGTGATTATACAGTACTCATTGCTTATTGTTAGATTTCACGATAAAGAGGTCAGAAAGAAACTATTTGTATGGCGTCATCATGGGCGTGGTAGTGGGGGGGGGAAGTGGACCTGACTACCCAGGACCCGAATAGGGAGACGGGCCCATAAAAATCCTGAATTAATTTTTCTTAAAATTAATGTTTTTATTTTGAATAAATTGGGCCCTCAAATGAATTATTTATTAATTCATATTGCAAATATATTGATATCAACTGAGGGAATGAACTTTAGTCACAGTCCTCTCAACATATTGGACATTCTGTGGCCCCCTTTGGAGGCCCAAAATGGTTTAGTCCACCCAACAGCGACTAAGGACAAGTGTAACGTCAGTGACTGATTGCATGACCTGGGTGCTACGCAACATGCCCAAAAAGCAGAAATCAGGATTTCAAAAGAAGAAAGAAAGGGAGGAAAAGAAAGAAGGCAGAATGAGGGGAGACAGCTGTTGACGGCTTTCTTTCCCAAAGGTGAACCTTGTTTTCTTATTATGCAAAGTCAAATTAAAGTTAAAGTAGTCCACTCCAGACAGCTGCTGCTTATTTTTGTAGGCTCACGTGAAGTCGTTAGTTTAGTTAGTTGCC
>BRDA01005185.1:11486-38442 GCA_036984385.1 Crenuchus spilurus
GTCATTCCAAAGGAGATAAAATAAGATAATCAGAGGTAATGTGTTCTGTTGGTGTTTAAATCTCACCCCAACACCCAATCAATGATTCTGATTCATTTTTAATACTACCCTGAACACATTGTGCCAGGCTTAAAGTGGTTAGAAAAATGGCAGACACATGCAAATGAAAGCAAACAGGGGCTTTACTGAAACAAACACAGTACAAGATAACCTGTATCTGAGCAATCTAAAGACAAAAGGAGATTGAAAATAAGAAAACGGTGGCAGGTAAGGTTCGTACATGGCTAGGCAAAAAACAGCAAACAAATCCAAGTGGCAAAGTCATGGGCAAAGTCAAAAAACAGGAAAACGGTTCAAACAGAAGTCAAGATCATGTTAACGCTCAGTACGCGGCATTACTTCGCAGAGTCAAACAGTCAGTATACTCTGTGGGAAATTAGGAACAGCTGCAGGTAATCAGTACTCCAGAGCGAGTCTTAGGAGTGTCTCTGATTGGTGGACGCGTTACCGCGGATTGGCCGGGACAGATGACACATTGATATAATACAGACAATTAGCACATCAAGCTTTTCTTCGGTCTTCACATATAAACGTTTTTTACATTTATTTTGGCCAAAAAAGCACAAGCATGGAAAGCACAAGTTGGATGCAAACCGCCCTTCAAAATAAAGCTCAAAGCATTAGAAAGGTGCAACTCTCACCTTTTAAAAACTATATTTAATATATTAAAAGGTCATGTTTCAGGCAAACGTCTTCTTTTATAGGTCCAAAACTGGTGACACACGTAAACTATGATGTACAGCTGAAGACAAGTTTAATCCACACGGTCAGACGCAACATTATTGGTGGAAAAGGTGACACAACAGGAAAACTCATCCCCACCCACCACTGTCTAAATGTACTCTAGCCAACAGACTGAATCCCAAAAATAAAAGAAAACCAATGACTCAAAAATATGGGCATATTTCCTCAAATATTATAATCTTGGCTCACAATACCAGAATTTTGAGTTTGATATCAAGTGTAGTATCACTATTGTGAACCTCCTGTCACAGCCATGTGTCTGCGTCTTTGTTTACTTCCTCCATGTGCTTCATCATGTCTCATTTACATTTACAACATTTAACAGATGCTCTCATCCAGAGTGACGTACAACAGTGTTTTGTTTACATTAAGAGAATTATCTCAGCTAGTACAGACAGATTAGAGTCCAAACTACTCTTCAGTTCAGATACTGTTAGAACTAAACCATCACTAATACACAATTATACACAATATAAGAGCTTTACAATACATTACAATAAGTGTTTAAACTAGTGCTGCTTAAGTGCTTCAGTCTGTGTGTGAAGACTGTGAGCGACTCTGCTGTTAGAACAACTAGTGGGAGTTTGTTCACCACCTGGTGCCAGGACAGAGAAGAGTCTTGATGCCAGTCTCCACGTGTCTTGAAGCTACTAGAAGCTCAAAGGTTTCGAAGTGTGACTCGAGACTTGACCATTGCCATTAGGTAGGGAGGGACTGGTCCATTTCTTGCTTTGTAGGTGAGCATCCGCCCTTGTCCTGCCTCCGCCATGACTCACACCTGCATCCACCTCTCCACTCCTCCTTATTGACAACAATGCTGGATACCAATTCAAAACTCTGGCTATAAATTTAAAACATTCCCCACTGTCTTTAATTTTTGGGGGGAATCTTTAAGGTTTGGGGGGAAGCCATGGCCTAGTGGTAAGAATCTGGTCTTGTGACCAGAAGGTCACCAGTTCGATCCCCAGACAGGACATCTCTACTCTTCTGGCTACTTTCTCACACTGTTGTTTATCACTAATCCATTTCACATCATACTCTGATATTAGTTTACATTCACCACATAACTTCCCTCCATATCTCAGACAGTTTAAGTGGCTGCAAACCACAGTGTCATTTCTCTCTCTGTATGACAGTAACCAAAAGCCACATCATACAGAGTCTGTGCCGAGTGATTTGTTTCTCTGTGGTCTAGTGTCTTAGGCACAGTATTTATTTAAAACTGAGCACCGGGTTCCTGAACTAACACAGTACTTGTACCAATACAAATCATATCAATGGCACAAACCAAACCAGAGGCTCATTTAAGGCTGGCATCGAAGTTATAATACACTTTTCATCTTGTGGTGGTTCCAATAATGATGATTTTTCCATGTGCCTTCATGATGCAAAGGCATTAAGAGTACAGCAGAAGCATGGCCTGTTTATGAGAGTACTTATCCTATAGAGAAATGATGCATGGTAATGGAGTCCACAGATGGTGCTTAATGTACTGCAGTCTTTTTATGAAGACTGAACAAAAGCATGTAAAGCGCAACAACTGTAGGATGCAATTGCTGGAGTATGGCCAGCTTGTTTCTACTCAGGAACATCTGCAAGAGCAGGAAAGGAGGAGGTTTCGAGTGGTGGTTATGAAGGTGGATTGTGACCCAAGACAGGCATGACCGGTTCCCAGAATCTCAAATGGGTTGTATAATTGGCACAAAATTTATGCCAGTCTGTATACGTAAGGATACAATCAAAATTCCAACGGCTATATTTCTAAGTGTTGATAAACATTTACTATATTTTTTAGCACAAAAACAAAGGCAAGTAAAGGAAATATAGCACTGACATTGTATTGGAAAACATTTTCCAAATGTAATGAATTTGTTTCTCTCCAAATATCGGAACTGTCCTATGTATGGATGTGCAAGCTGGACTATTAAAAAAACGGGCATATGCATACGGATGCTGTTGAACTTTGGTGCTGTAGAACAATGCTGAGAGAACATTGGACATCAAAGAAAACAAATGGATCAATCAAATCAAACTTTACTTTTCAGCCCTGAGTGGCTCAGCAGGCTAAGACGCTGACACTATGACCAGAGGATCGCAAGTTCAATTCCCGGTCATGCTGTTTGCCATCAACAGCCGGGGCCCAAGAGAACAAAAATCGGCAGTGCTCTCTTTGGGCAGGTAGATGGCGCTCTCTCTCTCTCCCCACCACTTTCACATTGCAATGTCCGCTGGCTCAGGTGTCTACTGATTGGTCCATTCAAAACTAGAGACGCTACACTTTCCTCCGAGTGCATTGGTTCCCCAGGGACGGTGTATCATTGGTAGTTCGAAAAGAGGCGGTGGCTGTATTGCACGCAACCAAGGAGGCATATGCATGTCTTCACCCTCCTAGAGTCTGGGACAGTGCAAAGTGATGGGGAGAGTCTCTAATGGGTTGGGTTCATTGGCAACTACCACATTAAGAAAGGGAGAAAATTGAGAAAAATAAAAAAAACAAAAAACAAAAACAAACAAAAAAAAAACTTTCACTACAAGCCCAGACAACCAAACTGAAGATGGATGGATACAATAAGTGGAATGACTCAGCTACTATGAACTCTGAAGACCTAACCAGGAGGCGATGTTCTGAAGAAACACTACACATACGGTCACAAAGAACCTATGTCAACTTAGGTACACAATTCCAGATGAAAAGCATGACGCAGGTCCTAACATAATGCCATTCCATATGTCCTCAAGTCTATGCGGGTTTCCTACATGGTCTCTGCCTTCCATCCACAGCCCAAAAACATGGAGTTTAGAGTGATGGTATCAAATTAACTTGGATATAAACATGAATAAAGCCTTAGTTGATGATGGTGTTAAACTATAATAAACAACAAAAAGCATAAAGAATACACTGTAGAAGGATGCAGCCTACTGAATGCAAACTCTATCTGCCTAAAAGAATTTCCCTTTATGCAGTCACACCTCAGCACCTGTGTAAATGTTAGCACTAAAGTGAGTGTGAGAAGAAGTAAACACCATTCTCAGGAAATTGCAGAGTATAAAACATGCATTCTTAACAAAAACAACTGCTCTGCAGCTATTAACTGGTTTAAAAAGGTTTTTTATTTTTATTTGAACACAATCACCCCCTCCCTGAAATACAATGGTAGCCAAACGACCCACCCAATCGCTGTGACGGTAAAGACTAGTACACGCCTCCTCCGATGCAGGTGAACAGCAGCCAATACATTGTCACTGGGCAGCCAAGGTGCTCAGAGGAAAGAGGAGGATCCTCAGATGGATCAGCTGGCAGATGTCTGAGCCAGTGAACATTACTTAGTAGTGATGGGGAGAGAGCGCCATGTAGCCACCCTTTTTCCAAAAAGAGATGGTCTTCAGTCTGTGGGAGTTTGTTTCACTACCTGAGTGCCAGGACAGAGAAGAGTCTTGATGCCAGTCTTCCATGTGTCCTGAAGGATGGCGGGTCAAGCCGAGCGGTACTAGAAGCTCAAAGTGTTCGAGGTGCAACTCGAGACTTGACCATTGCCATCAGGTAGGGAGGGGCTGGTCCCTTTTTTGGTCCCAGTATGATCGACATTCAAATTTGCATTCCTCTGATCATAGTCTCAGCGCCATATGTGACCCCGCCAGGGAAAACCAGGTCAAAGTCTTTTTTTTTTTTAAAAATTAGTTTTTTTCCCAGTGACTTTGGCCTGGTTTTCCCTGGCGGGGTCACATATTCAGCTGTGCAACTCACAAAAAGCAGCATTCTTAAGGACAAGATGTGTTTAACATTGTATTTCCGAGGCCCCAAGTGGCCACTAAGGTGCTGCCACTATGATCCGAGGATCACGAGTTCAAATCCCGATCATGCTGATTGCCATCGGCAGCTGGGGCCTCGAGAGAGCAAAATTGGCCATGTTCTCTCTTCGAGTAGGAAAGATGGCACACTCTCCCTAGCACTATAAACAATGTCGACTGAATTGGGCATCTGCTGGGTGATCCATCAGAACAGGGGATCTGCGCTTTCCTCTGAGTGCGCTAGCGCTGGCGATGTACCACCACCAACAGTTCAGAAAAAAAGGGCTCATTGGTATTGCAGGAGACCTGTGCTCATCTGTCCCCTCCCAAGAGAATCTGGGACATTGCAAGTGATAGTGAGTGTTGATAAAAGGGGCGGGTTAATTGTCACTAAAATACTTTGGGGAGAAAATCAGGGGTAAAATAATATATATATATATAAAATAATAACATTGTTATTTCCTTAAATAAAACTCTCAATTCGGTTGTGGATAATTAACCTACATTCCATAATCTATTCCTGTAATATCCTGCCTTTCTTTTCACTAAGGACCTTCTTCATGAAGATAAGTAACTCTTTTGGAATTCTCTACTATCATTGCAACATCAGCTGTACATACCTAGGAGAAAATGTTGAATCTGTGTGAGTGAGAAAGATGTAGAGAGAGAGACAGACTCCAAATGTTTTCCTTTTCTTCCTTACATCCTTGTTCCGCTCCAGCTGCCACTGCTAGCTTAGGTTTCCCAGCACCTCTGAATGTTTGAAAAGACAACGTGCGGCCAACAATAACATGGCTTTGGTCCCTCAGACTCCTCTTCGGCAGAACATCATTAGTCTGACATGTAGCAGGTGCTGATCTGATACAACATTAAGTAGCTGTTTTGTACGGAGACGGCCTTTACAACCTGTTCCTAATTACTCCACTTACGTTTTATGGGGCTCATCTGCCACGTCATAAATCTGAACTCATCTGGAGCAAAACAGATCTGTGGACATTTAAATTAGTGAAAAGACTATTGCTAAAAAGACAAGAAACTCTTACTTATAAACAGTTTATTGAGGCACGCACATGTGGCTTGTTAACCTTTAGAACATCACAGCAGAGTTAAATATAGAAGGCCTTAGGGTTGGGGCAGGGGTCACAAAGTTGCACACAAGTTGAGACCACATGGGTTGACGTTTATGACCCATAGAGACTACAGAATGTTTTTCAATCAGCCTGAAAATGTAGTTCCATCCATCCATCCACCCATCCATTATCACACCTGCTTAATCCTTATCAGGGTTGTGGTTAGTTCCCTACCCCCTCACCAGGTGCAGGGCAGAGCATTACACTATCGCAACTAAGCCCAGAACAGGGCACCAATCCATCACTGGGTGCACACAGACAGACAATTGACAATTTAGAGTACCCAATACACCTGACCTCCAGGTTTTTGGACCGTGGGAGGAAACCAGAGACGGTGGAAAAAACCCACCCGGATGGAGACTTGAACCCAAGACCTCAGCGCTGAGAGGTGAGCGTGCTAACTACCAAGCCACTGTGCTGCCCTGCAAATGTAATTATACCATTTTAAGGCATGAAACAAATGACCTTTACATACAGATACTTTCCTACCAGAGTTCATGTGACTGGCTAATAGTGAAATCTACATCATGTAGAAGCGCAGAAACCCACGCAGTGTCATCAGTCTAGCTATGCGGAACAATCAATAGATGGCATCAGCACCTCTATAAGCATCAAAGAAGCGATATGACCAATCTGTCCTTTCATGTCTAAGGAAGTAAATAGTGGAATCTTAGTCTAAAAAAGGAGAAAACACTCTGAAGCACACTTGGAAAAAAAGAGCTGGCGTTTTTATAACCCAGTCAATTGCACACTAAATGCATTACATGGTTTTAACCCACAGCTAGTGGGTCCATGAGGAAATGCAGTCTCATTACTGAGTCACGTAACTGACCTCATTAAAACTCTGATCCGTCTACTGTTTGAGTGTAGAACAATGCATATGCAGACAGATTCAGAAACTGTTTCTCTGATGCAGTTTTCTCCATGATAGTTTAATTAGATGAGGGTTGGTCAGTCTAATTCTAATAAACTCGAATACAGAATATAGCTAGGAAGCCTGGATAATAACTCACCTCCTACACAACAAACACTACAATAAGGCTCTACATTGAGTCTCTCTACAGTAGAGATGGTACTGTTCCCATGTTGTCTGAAATTACTGTAAAAAGACAACTATCCATCCACTTCCCTGTTAGCTGTAGGACCTAGCTAACCATTCTAATCCAAATACAGAACCTGTGCCTGCAGCCATTTCACATCTGGTACAATAGCTACGTTTCTGTGTAATACATTAGACTAGAACTTTATGCCAATGTGATTTGCATACAACGGAACATTTAACCCATCCATGGCGCCAGAGGAGCAATTGGGGATTAGGTACCTTGCTCAAGGGCATTTCACTCATGACCTGTCCGGGGATTGAACCAGCGACCTTCCGGTCACAAGACCAGATCTGTCACCACCAGGTCACGGCTGCCCCTAATAGTTTTGAAGATTTTTGAGTGGCTCAGAGGACTAATATGATCAGAGGATCGTGAGTTTGAATCCCAGTCATGCTTCTTGCCATTGACAGCTGGGGCCTGAGAGAGCAAAACTGGCCAGGCTTCCTCCAGGTGGCTAGATGGCGCTCTCTCTAAGTGATGTCCACTGGCATCTGGCAACTCCTGGCCAGCTAATATATCTCGTCAGCGGTTGGAAAAGAGGCTACTTCACATACATCAGAGGAGGCATCTGCTAGTCTTCATCGTGCTAGAGTCATTAGAACATGACAAGCGATTGGGAGAGTCCTATCAACTGGGTACCACTACAGTACAAAAATAATTTACATTCAGCCAATTCATTCAGTGATGTGATAAAAAATGCATTTTCAAAAGTGGGATGACATGTCCTTTCTGTTCTCAGTGGAAACTCCACCTACACCAGAATTCACTTCAACCAGACTCCAGACCAACCTACTATTAGACTGAGTGAGCGGGAGGAAAAAAACATTGACAGCATCAAATTGGAAGAATTTTAATGTAACCACAAGTAGGTCTCCGTCATGCGTGACAGCAGTGAAACTTTAGCTACGAGTCTGGAAACAAGACACACAGACATTCCTTTACACCTCCAAATCCTGCAGCAAGGTGAGCGGCCCATGTGTTTCCACTCTGGACCTCAGTAACCCAATTTGAGGGCTGGGTGCGGAATAAACCGGGGGAAATGGGTCACAGGGGAGATCATCACTCAGACATTATTTCAGCTGTCTATGGCTAAAATAGAAGCGGGACCTAGGAGCTGACATGATTGGTAAAGCACATGCCCCCCTTGCCCACAACAGAGGAACCTTGTAGTGTGCAGGGGAAAGCACATTCGATTAGACATCACCAATACAGCAATAAAGACCCTGAGCAAAGAACACTGTGTGACATCATCTCCATCTGCCAGAGCTATAACATACAAGGCTCAGCCTAAAAAAGCTGTCCCAGACACTGAAGCACACCAGTCGCCCCTATTTATTTCTCCCAGGATGGAAAAATAATCACTGGGATCAAGGAAAAAGAAGGAAAAAAGCGAGGTCGGCTTACGTCACACAGTTTTGTCAATGGTGGGGTAATGACTGCAATTATTGTGGTCACTTCCTCCTAAAAATTGGGTTAGAGGGGAATTCTTTATTAGGAAATATTCAAGCAAGAAAGAAGCAACAAAGTCTTTTTACTGCACAGTTGTTCAGAAACTGGCATGTTAACACCTCAGACATATTCTTTCATGAACTACTACTAAGGAACCTTTTAAAACCTGATATTTGTAACATAGTTTATCCCTTTCTTTAACTTTTTCAGCTACATTGAAATACTATGTCTTATTAAAACAATAACAAGAAAATAAAATGTACCCTGAAGCTATGAGGCTAATGCTAAATTAAGAAGTAATGAAAGCTTATATCCCAAATCATCACACTTGCCCCGAGTGGCTCAGAAGGCTAAGATGCTGACACTATGACTGAGGATCGTGAGTTCAAATCCCGGTCATGCTGTTTGCTATCACCAGCCCAAGAGAGCAAAAAAATTGGCAGTGCTCTCTCTCTGGGTGGGTAGATGGCGCTCTCTCTCCATATCACTCACACACTGCAATGTCCGCTGTCTCAGGTGTCTACTGATTGGTCCATTCAGAGCTGGGAATCCTGCGCTTTCCTCCGAGCGTGTTGGCTCCCCAGTGATGGTGTATCAGTGGTAGTTCAAAAAGAGGCGGTGACTGTATCACACACAACAGAGGAGGCTGGTGCTTATCTTCACCTTCCTAGAGTCAGGGACAGTGCAAAGTGATGGGGAGAGTCCTAATGGAGCGGATAGGCTAATTGGCTAAAACTTAGAAATATATATTTTTTTAATCTACAGCTCTATGAAAAGTGTTTAGAAAGACTTGAACTCATCAACCCCAGATGCTGTTATATTTCAGACTTGCATTTATTTGTTTCTGTCTGCAAAGGCAGTCACACTGGACCGGCCTTCTGAGCTCGTAATCCATATATAATAAAAACAACAGCCAGAGAACAGCAGAGCAGTGATCTTTTCAGCCAAGTCTGAGCAGCTGTTTACCGCTCTCCTGAGTCCAGTCTCCGAAAGGGACAGAAAGGGCAAAGGGGCAAGAGTGAGGACAAAGGCGAAGTTTTATTAAACAGCATGTTAAACGGAATAAAACTGCACTACCGTCTTTCATTTTGAAACTTTTGGCTTGAGACCACCATGAGAATGACCAGCTCATTATGGTGCCACTCACAATCATGCGACGGTTAGCAGAGAATGCCACAGGAACAACAAACAGCGCCTTGCTGCGCCGCGGCCGTTTACACAAACGCAGGCCATTTCAATCAAGGACGTGGTGGTCCGTCACCATGTTCCACAAAAGCCAATTGAGGGTTAGGCTTGCCAACTCCTGCAGTTAGTTGTATGGAGATTGTTACATGCTGGCTCTGCTCTGATATAAAGATGTTTGGTTTACTGCAGCTCGGAACTCGTAAATCCTATGGAGCAGAAAAGCCCTATGGAGCTGTTCTCTACGAACTGTGATGGGAGAAAGCCAAGGCGTGGAGGCTGATGCTGTCAAGACAGGTCTGTGGGAGCAGGCTGAAAACACACAGATAGCAATGAGCTTGAAGCTCAATCTCCAGCTGCCCATCAGTCAAACCATTGGCTCAAACACGCATATTGTACCAACACTGCTGCATTCTTCCATAGATAAGATAAGCAACTAAAACTTCATTTTAGACTTTATCGCCATTATATTAGTAAATACTAGAATTCTTATATATTTTATAATGTAACCCTACTTACGAGCATCCCTACTAACGAGTATTCCAGGTAATGAGTCGAGATCTCTGAATATTTTTGTTCCAGGTAACGAATAAAATTCCAAGTAACGAGTAGCATAAATTAGTTCAAGTATGCCAAACCGCTAGGGGCGCTGTGGTCGTAGCATCTCCTAGATGCTAGCGTAGAAGAAGAGGTCAGTCAATACCTTTGACCGCTATCCAGTGAAAGTGAAAGTGCTAGTGAAAGCGACGCTAAGGTAGCAAAAGGTAGTGAACAAGAAAGTTAGATACATTTTACTTTTACTGTTCATATGATAAGTGTAACCATGCCATACACGTACGCCCGTCCTCCTGTCCTCCTTAGCCGCCAGCCTACACAAGCGCCGTCATCTCGTTTATGTTTTAAAAACCCATATAAACACATTATTTAGCATATTAAAGTATACTGTATATTGGCCGGCTGACACGGATTAATCAGTTTTACATGTATTCTTATGGGGAAAATGCATCCAGCTAACGAGCAAACCAGCTAACGAGCTCGGCTCCTGCACAGATTAAACTCGTAAGTAGGGTTACCACTGTACTAGACTGTTTTATTTTGATTCAGATCAATTTCAAAAATGCTTTATTTCATCAAATCAGAAATAAGACTCACCTTAACCACTTAAAAGTGCACAGAATTTTATTTTTTAGATGTCCCGTCTGTATCTGCATACCCAAACTGTAAGGCTTTTTACACTGAAATAATGTTCATGTTTTAAAGTCTTTGAGTTGTAATATAGTAACACGACTTACTTCTAAGCACTAAAATTGTAGCACTTTTAGATTTTTGTATCAGTAATCATTATTTTCAGGCTGAACAGCACTGAAGGGACATTATGTAGGTTGCTTTTGCAACTTATATTTGTGCCACAAGAGGTCGTCCTTCAGCAGAACAGAAACTGAGAGCTCAGTTCTACTTGTTTAGGACTTATTTAAACTTCCGTAAAGGATTGCATTTGGAAAAAATCAATTTTTTGTTCAACATTTACTCCAACTGAGGATGTGGAACATGTTTTTTAAGCTCAATTTTAAAACAGCAAGTCAAAATAGTCAGAAATGAACAACTATAGCAGAAACAAGAGGGTTTCGTTTAGCTTTTATATGACTTCTTTTCTCTGTAACTTTGAAAATAAGAAAGCAATGAATCTGCGTATGTAGGAATAGATGCTGGATCTGATGACGGGTTATTGGAGTTAAAGATTTAAAATTTTGAGATTGGTCAGGATGATCACAGCAAACATCAAAAAGTATAGTAGCTTGTTTTTGGGATAACTGGGATATTGACTGCAATCATAACTAATAAACAACTGATTTTTTTTAGATATGTTCCAGTAACCCTAAATTATCATCCCTTTTTAAATTCTCTATGAGGGTTTCCTTCAAACTACATCCTTTATCTATGGTCATCATCACTACACTCTGTGTAAGAGTGGACGTAGGACCTTCAGGACACATTTTTCACTATTACTGAGATTAAAAATAACTTAAAACATGGTGTAGGTGTGAATATCTGATTGCAGATTTGATGCAGAGCCCAAAGCATACTGTATACATCATATACAGCCTGAAATCACACAAAATGAGGATGGACATTTTCAACTATACAACCTAACACACAGGAATGCAGAAATACTTTTTAGGACAGTAATCTATGGGACCGCTAAATGCTAGTTAACTTTAAAACCATGTTTAGGACATTGAAAGGTACACAAAGAGTGTTCATAAACACACACTCTTATCTGTGTAAGGAAGCCACAGTGCACAGTGGTGTCTGTCTTTAGATGTAAAACACAGCAAGCAAGGAGCGTAGACTCAACATAAGGCTGCACTTGTGGGGTTTGGCTAAATTTTATACAACTTGCTACTGTCCACAAAGCTGTGTTTAGTTAACGAGAAAGTAGGCTAATCTAGTCACACAGGCATGCTTACCAAACAAGGGCTTTTCAGAAGGTAGCATGTTTGAAGCCTTCTTTAATATTTGTGCATTTTTGGTCCTAAAAATATAACCTAGAACGCAGCTGCTCCTGCAGCCTGGCATCGACCCATAGTCCGGTTTACTGGATGGCACGGTACATTTTGTTCTGTAATTCTGATTTTACAGGAGAGGTTGGTTTCCTCACTTAATTAAATGTTTGTCTTTTGACATTGTGCAAGAACTTGGCTAAAATAAAAGACAGAAGTGCTGTGTTTGACAAATCAAATGACATTAAATGTTACAAATGCTTAATTATAATTATATATATTGCGATAAAGTATTATAAAGACTTGTAGTTTGTACATACAAGGTAGAAACATCACAGATGTTGCCTTAAAGGTAGTGTGGTCCTTAAAATGCAACTGTGCAAATTTAAGGTTCACTACATTCACTTTTCCAGTGAAAATTAACATATTTTAAAATATTAAAATCTATTTAAAAGTCTACAGTCAAGACAGGGTGAGGGGAGTGAATACAACTTCATACCCATTCATCACTGCATAATCTAATACCACTATGTTCTCTAATTAAAGGAACCACCGCAAAGACAGAAAAGGTGCAGACCCAGTGACGGAGTATCCCTAAACTTTCAAACCATTGTTATGTGAACGTGGTGAGCAAAACCACATACTTTCTCTTTTTAAGGAGAAGAATGCAACTGGTCTAAACACACCCCAGTTATTTTGGTGTGTGTGTATGTTTTAAATAGTGTAACACACACACACACAACCCACACACGTCGAAGATACCAAACCTGTCAGTCATGACCTGTACAAGCACATAATGCAGTAATACTTCGCAAATGATGAAAAAATGATGCATATTTAATGCCTTACATTCAATTTAATGACTATTCTTCTTAAACTCAGTGACTTTTATTACACTGTGAGAAAAAAAAAAACAAGCAAATGTACCGTTAAAGGTACGACATGGTCCTTAAGTACTGTAAACTTTCCCTAAATGTACTTTTCCAAGAAAATGGAGCAGATTTGTAGCTAAATACTAAAATAAAGGTCTGAGTGGAGACAATACAGTCTCAAACACAATCTGACACAGTTATGTTCTCTAATTAAAGGTACTGAAGATGTAGATTTCAGGATTACATCCTAGTGACCCAGTGATGGTCCAGTACATTTTGTTTTTCTCTGAGAGTGAAGGATTTTGATACGTGGAGGAAGAAACCAATGCAAAGTGGGTCATAACTGAGTTATTCCGTAATATTCCTTCAGCTGGAAGAGGCTCTGTATTCATCTTATTTGTTATAATGTGCAATATGCATTACTATACTGTGATATTTATATTTATACTGCATTATTCCATCTACAGCAGTCATGTACATTTAGTTATAAATATTTTTAGTTTTTACTGTCCCTTTGTTGTTATAACATTTAGAATTTCCCCACTGAGGGACTAATAAAGGATTATCTTAGCTTATCTCATCTGTACATGTAATAAAACCAGTCCAGTAACTGCAGTGATGGGCAGACAGATGAGGGAGGCTTAAAAACGTGTAAAGGTGTAAAACAATGTAAAGTGTACAGTGTAAAGGATTCCTTACCTGCTGGAGTTTGCTGGCTGTTGCTGGCTGAGCACCACACTTGGTGAGCACACTGTATCAGCGTGAAGCCGAGAAGATAAAGCCGCTGGAGACCCTTCATCATCGGCTCTGAGTCCTGAGGGAGAGGAGCACAAGGCAGGAGAACAAGGACAAGAGAACAAGCCCAGAGAACGTCCCTCCTTTTCTCTTTCAGACTCAGCTGCGCTGTTCAGTGCCCACTCACTCCATGTAACCACTAAACTAATGAAACGAAGTACATTAAATAAGAGTAAAATAGACAAACTGGAGAGTATAAAAGTCAGAGAGACGTGGAATAAACAGCGACGCTCCCTGATGACTTGTAGCCCCACTACTCACTGCGCTGCTTTGGCCAGTGTCCCCTGATATAAACTGTGTGTGTGTGTGTGTGTGTGAGAGATAGAACAAGTACATCTGTGTAAAACACCCCCCTCCCTCCGTCCTCCCCTCCTCCGCCCTTCCTCCCCTCCGGCGCTCAGATTAGCTATGCTAGGTTTATGCTAATAAGCGACCGTTTATCAGGGAACTTTCTAATTAATCACATTTTTTGCCATTATTATGTACATATTATTATGTCAGGCTACATTCAAGGTCGCCATACTACAGTAAATCCTTTCACTAGGCTGTATGGAGTCAAATATCTGCAGTATAACTGTAAATAAAAAAACTGTAAAAGTCTTGAAACTAGAGTTCCGGTCCTGTTAACGTAACTTAGCACCCAGCATTAGGTGACCAGAGCTAAACTTCAAAGCTAATGTTAGCGAAACATATGCTAAAAATAGTATAATGTAAACATTTATATGGAAGCCAGTTTCCACCACTTGAAAAAAAGTTAAAGTAAGTTATATTTCTAAGAATTACATATGAATAAAAAAGTCATAAAAATGAGATACATATTGATAATTATACAGTGTCATAATAATGAGATATAAAGTCATGACTAAGATTCAAAATAACAATGAGATAAAAAGTCTTTATTATTAACTTATTTAAAGTAATAAAAAAGAGACACAAAGCCATAATTATGAGATACAATGTCATGATGAGATACAAAATCACAACTAAGACACAAAATAATAACAATGAGATACAAAGTCATAATAATAAGATAAACAGTCATTGTTAATATATTCAAAGTCATAATGATATACAATGTAATAATTAAGATATCAAAAGTCATAATAATGAGGTATAAAGTCATAATTAAAATATTCTGTCATAAAAATTATATACAATCTCATTATTAAGGTGCACAAAGTCATAATATATTCAAAGTCATAAAAAGGGGGTACAAAGGCATAATTAAGACATTTAAAGTCATAATAATGAAATACAAAGTCATAATTAAGATATTCAAAGTCATCGTAACTTGATTCAGAGTCATAATTAAGATATTTAAAGTCATACTAATTGGGTACAAAATCATAATTAAGAGATTCAGTCATCATGGAAATGGTGCATATATTTGAACAAAAAAATGTATATTCACACACAATCACATTCTATTAATTGTTCTGTAAACATTTGAGGGTTGAATTTCTGAGTTGATTTTATTGGTTGGGTTTGGGTTCATTGGGTTCATGGGTTCGTGCAGCGAGAATGAGGGAAGGGAAAACACCAGTTTACACACTTATGTATTTGGTGGTGATGTATCATTTACTTCTCAACACTAAAGCCAATCCCATAGTAATGATGAGAATAATACAAATGTCAAGAACAGTTATTACACAATGTAAAATATTTACTGTCTATTAATAGTACAATTTTACCATCTCAAAGCACTTTGACATTTGGGATTGACCTTAGCCCTTAACCTCACGTCAGCCTCTGGTCAGCAGCTGGTCCACACCAGAACACTCACCACATATTAGCTATTAGGTACCAATTTTTAAAGATGGGAATGATTAGGACTGGGGCATGATTTAGCCAAGACATTAATGTAACAATCCTACTCATTTAGAGGAAAAAAAAACAGATATTTTTCTGACCTGAGAGAATCTGGACCTTGGTTTTACATCAAATTCAAAAGACAGTGCCATTTATGCTGTATAGTGTCCCTGTCACTGCACGTGGGCTTTTGGATCCACACAGAACACAGGAATAGCTCATCTTGTTATAACTCTGTTGTTCCACCAACACCAGTTCTAGCAGCCATGACAGCTTTCCTTGAAGGTCTCCCATCCAAGTACTAACCAGACCCAGACCTGCTTAGTGCCAGGGGATTTGCCTGTTATGGTGTGGAGGTGCTTTAGCTTTTAATATGCTCTCAACACACCTGATCCAAATAATTAGCTAATGAACAAGTCATACTGGGCTATATATGTGCAGCACATTACAAAACTTTATAGAAGTGAAAAATTCCTCTTTTTGAGGTTTCTTCTACCTCCTCATAATGCTCCCTCAGGTAGATTATGGAGTGGAAGATCTTCCATCCAAACTTAGTAGATTATTAAGTAAAGCATTCATATTTTTGGTTTGTGTTTTATGAACATTTTTGGTGGTTCTGGGCATTAAAAGACTAAATACGGCTAGTAGCAGCCGTCAAAAATCTTTATTTTTCAATGCAAGACACTGTCTACATGGAAAACCATGAAGGTTGTGAAACCTCCCATCACAGCCTCATGCCTGTCTTGTCTCCACATGCTTTTTGTTTACAAATGCCATGTTATGTCACCCCCAGCCACTGCACAGCCCTGGCCCCTCATCCCAGCTTTGATTACATTTGATATATGTTTCTTTGTGTCTCACAGTTCTCATCAGTCATTGTATTGTCACCTGTTCTGTCATCACACTTTTGTTCACAGCCAAGCCTTAGCTACAGTATTTTGAGTTTTGTATTGAAGCCTTGTTGTTGAAAACCACTGCTGCATCCATCTCCTCCTGCCACAGCACACTTGACAAAGGTTTATATCTAGATGGGGCTAAAATTATCTGATGAGCTCTGAGTTAACTAAAAAACAGAGGATAATTCAGCCTGTACATTTCTCCAAGGACGTGGGGGAAAAACTCAGACATGGTGGATCCAGATGTAAATAAAGTCACAGACGAGCTTCCGTGAAAGATGAAATTACCTCAGGACCCTCAGTAAATTTAATTAAATCTGAATAGGGTGATTGTTGTGTATTTGAGTTATGAAAGTGACAGTAGTTCCCAATACATTTAAAAAAATTCCTGTACGTGTTGCATAAGGTCAGTATTTTCAGCAGTCTTCATTTAGTTAATGTGTATGGGGCCAGCCTGTCAGCATCCGTTTAAGTAAGTGAGAAGCAGAAAACACTCTGCGCATATGCAACATGCTTTCAATAGTGAGCTGCGAGACACACTTTTAGTGGCGCCATGCTGGGAGCAGCCAATAAAAAATGAAAGATTTGAATATGTGAGCTTATGTGAATATCATTTACAGTATCAGCATTGCTACGCAGCTTGTCACTAACTGTCACTGTTAGCCACTGCTAGCGAGACAATATAATGAATCATGTTGACAATTTAATCAAAGTTAACTGTTAGATAACACACAGACAGTCATCTTACCTCAGTTAAAGCTTTATTTCCTTTATTCTTGACTGGAATGGATTTTATTTAATCAGAATCAGAATCAATTTATTGTCAGTGCACATGTACAAGTACAAGTATAGCGAAATTATCATCAGTCAGAAGAAATCAGTGAACACAATGGGGTAGGAGGGGAGGTGATAAAAAAAAAACCCTCGACCCCCCAGACTGCGCCCTACTGGGCACAGTTTGGGAGCCCAGGAGGAAAAGAAAAAAAAGTCAAATATTTTTGCATAAGCCATCACATAGCATGATGGAGACAAGGGCAGGTATGGGTGGGATGGGTGGTTGATGAAAAGAACTCGCAGTGGCATGGAGATCCAGCAGCGACCAGACCGCTTCCGCATGGAGTACCATGCCCCCGCCTGGGAGTAGCCATCCGAGTTAAGTTCCTTTAGTCACAATAACCAAAGTAAAGGCAACAAAATATACCGCTAAGCAAGTCTCCTGACAGGGAATGCATCTCACGGTGGGGGTGCCGAATTTGGCACAACACCAGATGATGATTTTTGGAATTACATTGATGAGGTGCATTTGTATTTGAGCAATTAATTGAGTGAGTAGGTTTGTGTGTAGTTTCACTGATGAGTGGGATGCTGCCCACAGAATTTATTGTGCCCTATCTGGCTTTCAATTCTAGAGACGCCACTGCTGGTATGCAAGTGTCTTTGATGTTTGATAGGCCCAAGCCCACTGGTTTATGCACAGTCATTGTTTATACATCACATAATGTCTGTTAGACACTGGCATATACATGTGCAGCGCAGCATGAAATTTTATAGAAGTGAAGAGTTCCTCCAAGACTGTATACGTAGGGATGGTCTGTGGCTTTGTCTCACCAAATAAGTGACCAAATTACCTCGGTCATCACCCCTGAATGTATTTATTAGCTTTGATGCCCCATGGGGGTGTGAGGCCACCACCAGGCATTCTGCATCTGGCTTCACTGCTGGTTTAGACAATGAGAAACAAACAGCCTGCCGTTTGTCTTTCACATCTGCGTTTGGTTAGTCGGATGAGAGGGAGTGCATGCAGCATGTATGTGCAAATCACACTTGTTGTCAGTGGGCGGATAATGTAAGCCTGCATTCTTACTCTACTGTAAAAAGAGAACAGAGACTTAATAAAAGATAAATTGAGCCATTTGTTTTATGTTTGAATTCCTAGAATAAGCATGCAAGAAGGGTTTTATGGAAACTTTTTCTTTATGGGGGCTTAGTCTTAGAACTTGTGGGAGGATGGATGGATATGGGGGACAAATTTAATTGCACTGAATGTTTTAAAAATCATCTTAAAGAGATTTGCTGAAAAGCAAATCCTTACAGACAATAAAGGCCTCATTAGACGTTTCCATTTAATGCCAGATCGTTCAACTTTGTGTACTTTCAGAGCCATCATACAGACAGACTGAAAACTATTTAGCGGGGAATGAAAAAGTCATGTATATAAAATGTGAGTAAATTATGCGATTTAAATGTTTTG
Organism: Crenuchus spilurus; assembly: GCA_036984385.1. Classification (NCBI taxonomy): domain Eukaryota; kingdom Metazoa; phylum Chordata; class Actinopteri; order Characiformes; family Crenuchidae; genus Crenuchus; species Crenuchus spilurus. The sequence continues at coordinate 30,068 of BRDA01005185.1, forward strand.
CTTTAGAAAGATTTAGTCTGATTCCTAAATCAGAGAATAACCTTTTTCCATGTTTATTAGATTTGTCTCATGAGCATTGCAGCCACCACACTCATTGTCCCATTGGGTTGGACATATACTGAGGCTAGTTTTAGATGTAATAAATACATTTTTTGTTTAATAGTTCTTCTGGACAGTGAAATTTAACCCAACATGTGTCTGGGAAACCTCTCAAAGCAAATCAATCTGAATATAAAGACACATTCTAGCCACAGGCTGAACAAAACCACAGTTATGAATATTCTTCTAGTAGGCTCTTATAGTACATCTCCGTTCATTTCCATTCATCTGAAATGTTTGGGTTAACCTTGTAATGCATAAATTATAAAAAAAAAAAACAATTCAGATTTTTGTTTTCTCCTGTCAATCTGTTCAGTTCCTCACCATTTGTCAGCCAATTTTGTTTGCTATGTGTTTTGTTGTACATGCAACTGTCCACTAAACCGCTGTAAATGAAAAACATTCTAGAAACATGTGATTGAAGGAAAATATTCTAGACCAGTGTGGATAAAAGAAAGCATTCTAGAGCCATATTAATAAGGAAAAGTGAATAAAGGAGAACACTGAAGGAAAATGTGAAAGAAGAAAATCATTCTAGAAATGTGTGATTGAAGAAAAACATTGTAGCACAGTGTTAATGAAGCATTCTAGTCATGTGAATGAAGGGAAACAATCTAGAGTCATGTGAAAGAAGGAAAACATTCTAGAGCCAAATGAATAAAGAAAAAATTCTAGAAAAGTGTGGATAAAAGAAAGCATTCTAGAGTCACTTGGATGAAGAAAAACATTCTAGAAATATGCGATTGAAGGAAAACATTCTAGAGCCATGTGAATAATGAAAACATTCTAGAAATGTGTGATTGAAGGAAATCATTTTTGCAGTGTGAATAAAGCATTCTAGAGTCGTGTGAATGAAAGAAAACATTCTAGAACAGTGTGGATAACAGAAAGCATTCTAGAACCGTGTGGATAAAATAAAGCATTCTAGAGCTATATGAATATAGGAAAACATTCTAGAAAAGTGTTAATAAAGGAAATATTCTAGAGTCACCTGAATGTAGAAAAACATTCTAGAAATATGCAATTGAAGGAAAACATTCTAGAGCCATGTGAATAATGAAAACATTCTAGAAATGTGTGATTGAAGGAAATCATTTTTTGCACAGTGTGAATAAAGCATTCTAGAGTTGTGTGAATGAAAGAAAACATTCTAGAACAGTGTGGATAACAGAAAGCATTCTAGAACCATTTTAATATAGGAAAGCATTCTAGAAAAGTGTAAATAAAGGAAAACATTCTAGAGTCATTTGAATGAAGAAAATGTTCTAGAAATGTGTGAATGAAGGAAAACATTCTAGAGCCATGTGAATAAAGGAAATAATTGTAGCTCAGTGTGAATGAAGCATTCTAGAGTCACGTGAATAGAGAAAACCATTATAGAACAGTATGGATAAAAGAAAGCATTCTATTAAGAATAAAGGAAATCATTCTAGAAGAGTGTGAATGAAGAAAAAAAAATCTAGAAATGTGTGATTGAAGGAAAACATTCTAGGAGAGTGAATGAAGCATTCTAGAGACATGTTGAAGGAAAACATTCTAGAAAAGTGTGAATAAATGAGAACATGTAGAAGAGTGTGATTGAAGAAAAACCTTCTAGAACGGTGTGACTGGAGGAGAATGTTCTAGAACAGTATAAATGAAGTACAACATTTTGGAACAGTGAATGAGGAGAGCATTCAAAAACAGCGTGAATGAAGCATAACTTTCTAGATCCCTGCTATATGATGACTGCAGGAATGTAGGGTTAACTTTGTCAAGCAACTATGCCATTAAAACCAATGCATGTAAAGATAATGACTTATAAGCAGCTGTCCACTATGACTGAAAGGGATGAAGGGAAGTCTTGGTCAGGCGACTGATATTGTCCAGTAGATGAATGTCAAGTAGACATTTCCAAAGGCTGTAGTAGCAGATGGTATTACAGTATGTTCTGAAGCAGTCTTTCTTATTCAAAATACATTGTGTTTGGGTGAGTATTGATGGCACATGGTTTCACGATCACAATAGTGAGTCAGCCATCCAAGATGGCAATGAACCACAACCCTGATGGAGCCTTCGCCATAATTGCTCACCGAAATAGCTTTTTTTTTTTCCTTTTCATTTTCAAACTGTCCCTCTTTTTGATCGTGCCACTTTCCTTTAGGGTAATTACAAAGCTGGAACTGATGGAGGACACTCCTGTCTCTTTCTGTCCATTATGTTGCCTCCCTCTCAAGGCGTTCCTGCACTGGTCCTCACCATCCTATGACCACACAGTAGCCTCTGTGGTTGTCCTGTTTTGGGGAGAGCTGCTGGAAGAAAAGAGAATTACAGAGCAACAAGATAATCGGTCAAAACTCCACCATCAGAAGGACATTTGCGTTTTTAAAACTACCTTCTTGTCCATCCTGGAAGACTGAGTCTTAAAACGTGAGAAAGAACCAAACTGAAAAGGTGCCTGAAGTATGAGTCATTCCAAATTGATGGTGGCATTCAAAATTGCAAGGGCGCAAACTTCTCAGACACTAATGGTTGGTTTGACAGACCCAGATTATGCCTAAGCCTAGACTAAATAGAATTTTAATAGTGAAATACCACCGACACTACAATTTAGCTGAGGGTGAGAGTTAACCCTTGTCTGATAAACTATCCCTAAACATTTAGAACAGAGTGTAAAGGAGATAGATTGGTAGAGTTCAGATTTAATGGCTGAACACTTATCCATCCACACTATCCAGCACAAGCGTAGGTGCAGGTTTAAACAGCTTGAGATGGTGCTTCAGGAGGCTACTGAATTGTTCATAAATCCAGTCTAGTGGTCTCAGAGTTATGTCTACTGTGGCCACCCTAGAGGCCAGCCTGAAATTGGACACTGGTAGTTCCAGTTATTTATACACTTAGGGCATTGGTTCTAAAATTAAATAATATAAGAGGAGTCAAATGCCCATCAGAATTGTGGAAAGTGTGTAGACCATTTATGCCTGCTGTGAAGAAAGCATATAGAAGCTTATAGACATCGTCAGCTTAGATAGAATGGTGACAGACCTTCCAGCATCTTCATTTGCTGAAGAACAGCTAAGCCCTGCAGTTGTATTAAATAGGCCTGGCTTGTAAAATCTATAAACAGTGTTACAAGCCTTAAAATTAGACTTGCAAGCCTTTAAACAGGAAAGATACACATCTAGGGTTCATTTTAAGGCTGTTTTAACACTTACAAGTCTACAAAAGTCATCTAATAGTTCATTTTAAGACTTGTAAGGCTTAGAGGTCTGGAAATTAATATTTAAATGTTTTCTCCCCCATTTTTGTCTGTTTTTTCACTTACACCAGTATCTGGTACACTTAAACGTTTTAGTTTTGGACAATTTGCCAATGAATAAATACCAAAATGAGAGTTTTACAATACCACAGCAGTTTGTAGATCAGTTTGTGTTAGTGCTGGCTCATTAAGAGTGCTTGGTTGGATAAACATACATGCAATTAAACCTTATAAACAGCCAGACTGAGCATGTAGTCCTTACATTCTGAGATTCATGACTAAGATACATGCAAAAGATGTCATCATCAGAATTATTCTGAACTGCCAAGTAAAGATTTTACTTCAGGGGGCACCGAGTGGCTCAGCAGGCTAAGACGCTGACACTATGACCAGAGGATCACAAGTTTGAGTCCCGGTCATGCTGTTTGCCATCAACAGTCGGGGCCCAAAAGAGCAAAAATTGGCAGTGCTCTCTCTGGGTGGGTAGATGGCGCTCTCTCTCTCTCTCTATCACTCTCATATTGCAATGTCCGCTGGCTACGTCTACTGATTGGTCCATTTGGAGCTGGGAATCCTGAGCTTTCCTCCAAGCGTGTTGGTTCCCCAGTGATGGTGTATCAGCGGTAGTTCAAAAAGAGGTGGTGGCAGCATCACGCAGCAGAGGAGGCTTGTGCTTGTCTTCACCCTCCTAGAGTCATGGACAGTGCAAAGTGATGGGGAGAGTCCTAATGGATGGGATGGGCTAATTGGCTACTACGACATTGGGAAAAGGATAAAATTGGTTGAATTGTTTTTTGGTTGAAGTCTAATGATATTTTAATAAATTCCAAACAAATAGAACTGAGCACTCAATTGTTGCTAAAGGATGACCTCTGAGGTGTATGATGGACCTACATAAAGTGCTGTTCAGCCTGAGAAATGATGATTTCTGAGACAAAACACTTTTTTTTGTGTTGAGAAGTAAATTGTAGCCATGTGTTATTATATCAGCACTCTTAAAACACAGTTTCTGTTTATTTGAAGTACTCTTTTACAAAATCCATCAACATTTTGTGTATATTTTACGTATATTTACACGTATTACTTCTAAATAAAGGAGGCTAGATAAAGCTATTAATACTCAGGCCTGGCTCCCTTCACCACCCAGCCCCCCAGCCATAGTGCCTCTACGTTTGCACAGATGTTTGCAGAACCTTTTGTTTAGAACCGTGTCAACGTCACACATAAGTACAGGAAAATCCACATGGTACAACTAAAAGACCTGTGCAATCAGTCAGCGTGGCCACTGACATGTGTTTGACTGTTTTTTCTAACAGTACTGTAAGAAAAGCCCATAATGTAAATGTGGTAGCCATTATCGGTCATATCTTAATCAGTTATCTGGAAAGAAGTAGGTCAGAAAGCTTGTGATTTCTGAGCACAGCAATGCTGACAATGTGTAATTTACTTGAGGTCCATAAGTCAGGGGAAAGTATACATAATGAGAACCCCTCCCAGTTTGGCAAGCTGTTAAATAACATAAACATTCATCAAACCCCCGCACGCAGTGCTGCAAGGACGTAGACAACATTGTCAATGGGAGTGTGCCTGTAGGGACACTGTTTAAGATAAGCATAGCTTGAGAATGCAGTCATTTAAAACCCTTTATTCCAAGTATGCCGTCAAGATTAGCATCATGTTGGCATCTACAGTAGGTGGAGAAAATAATGCTTGGCTTGTCTGCTGAACTGACTATCTTTAAATTATGTAGCATCTCTGCTTTGCATACAGTGGCATGTAAATGTAATTACATGGTCATTTTAGAGTATTTTGACCACTTCTGGTTTGGAATGAACTCGGCCCGGAACATCGGAGATGTTACAGGATGTGATCACTGATACATTCCTTGTTGTTCTGGTCCACTTTGGCATGTCCATTTCTATGTACCTACCACCAACTAGAGTCATTCCCCTCTGGCATTATCGGTTGTTCACATCATTAGAAAAGGCCAGGTGATGCAAGCACAAGGAGTAGTACATCTCTAAAAATTGGAATATTGTGCAAAAAGTTCATTTGTGTTGAAAGCCATTTTTTAGTTTTAATGTTGATACAGTTTGAATAGTCATTATAACACATCAACTATTAAGCACGGTGGTGAATTGATCATGTTTTGGGCTTGTGTTGCCGCCAGTGGCATGAGGAACATTTCACTGGTAGAGGGAAGCACGGATTCCAGCAAATTCTGGGAGCAAACATCACACCATCTGTGAAAAGCTGGAAATGAAAAGAGAATGGCTTCTGCAACAGGATAATGACTCTAAACATATTTTCCACATTGGACTACCTCAAGAGGTGCAAGGTGAAGATTTTGCCTTGGCTCTTACAGCCCCCCGACCTAAGCATCATAAAACATTTGTGGATAGATTTCAAAAGAGCGGTGCATGCAAGATGGCCCAAGAATACAGCTTCAAGTTTAAGAGGTTTTTATTGTAATTTCAGCTATGTAGGACCAGGTGCAGCACAGAATACCCTGGACAGTCTTGCAGTGAGATTCAGTGCAATTCCCAACCCAGACAGTAATGCAGCTGCTCTGGATGCTCTCTATGGTTCCACTGTAGAAGGTGGTGAGGATGAGAGGTGGCAGGTGAGCTTTCCTCATTCTTCTTACAAAGTAGAGGTGCTGTTGGGCTTTATTACTTATGGAGCTGGTGTTGAGGGACTAGGTGAGGTTCTCCATCAATGGGAGCCATCAATGTTCATTGGCGAGTGGTCTCGCTGTGTTCTTCCAAAGTCAACAACCATCTCTTTAGTTTGGTCAACATTCAGAGACAGGTTATTAACTCTGCACCAGTCCGTTATTCGTTACACCTCCTCTCTTTAAGCTGACTCATTGTTCACACTGATAAGGCCCACCACTGTCGTGTCATCTGCAAACTTGATGATGTGATTGGAGCTGTGCATTTCTGCACAGTCATGAGTCAGTAAGGTGAACAGCAGTGGACTGAGCACACAGCCCTGAGGAACTCCAGTGCTCAGTGTGGTGGGGCTGCAGGTACTTGAACCAATTCAAGAAGTCAAGAAGTCCAGAATCCAGCTGCAGAGAGAGGTGTTAAGTCTCATCAAGCTCAGCATTTCAATTAGGTGCTGAGGAATGGTGTTGAATGCTGAGCTGAAGTCTATGAACAGCATTCTAACATATGTGTCCTTCTTGTCCAGGTGAGTGAATACCAGGTGAAGAGCAGTGGCCTTTTACAAGGAAGAATGAGTGAAAATCCTCCAAACAAGAACTTTTTTTTAATTTTGCTATTTTGAAACTGAACAATGGAAATAAAAGGTAATTTTGCTTAAACTGTTTTAAATGTGTCATCTTTAGTGATATGCGTTTTGGGAATCAGGTCAAATTTTACTTGCTTTTATTTACAGTAACAGAAATTTTCACTAGGGGTACCCAAACTTTTGCATGCCATAGTATCCATGTATTCTGTAGTATTGTACAATAGAAAAGATGAATATATTGCAGCGTTGAAGTCTTTTCCAACAGCACTGGAGAAGTACTGTATGTGATTGCTTGGCTTCTTTCCAGTTTGTTGAGGAGTTACTGGGATTAACACTCTGTCTTCCTTGGTAACGTTAGAGTAAGGACAACAACTGTATAAGCAAAGGTCACATATGCATACAATTCAAAGGTATTAATCATTGTGTAAATGAACTGACAGTACTGGAGTTTTATTGTTGTGGTAAGCTAGGAATAGCAAGATGGAAGAGGTGGGTTCTCCACCTTCCACCTCCACAAATTCCTCAATGAAACCTCATATAATCAGGATGAGTTCAAGTTCAGTAACACATGCACTAAACAATGGCAATTAATTTGAAAGTTTGTTGCTAATATTTCAATTTTGGTGTTGAAGAACTGGACAACAAGAGCAAAGAGAATTGAATTGTTTAGGAACATCACCTTAGGATACTGGAAATTATGCGATATACCAACCTACCAAATGAAGCCTTGGTTTTTCCCAGAATTTGATTACGTTTTAAAACATTTGCATGTCGTTCAATCTGTTGTCACCCCAAACTTCTTTTGTTTCAGGCATATAAGGCCCACTGCAGCTGTTTTTGCAGTTCTTTCAGTCTTGAATTTCACTTGTACTCAGCCTGTGTTTGTTTAAACATAATGTAAGTCATTCTTGCCCTGAAAATGGAATAGTTGCATTCCAGCAGTCTGACCTACAAAAGTAAAACGACAGCAACCTCATGAGCAGAAAATGATGAATAATGATGTGGAATAGGCTTGTGGAGAAACCTCAGCTCTGAAGAACAGGGGCTGAATGTGCCTGAGTCACTGAGCATCGTTACCAATTAAGTCTACAACATTCAGCAGTTTGTAGTATAGCCCTTTTTATATTTGGTGTCTTGTTTTAGAGGGTAAGTCAACACCCTTTCCTAGAAAAATATGTTTAAAGAATGAACAATGACATCATCCTATTTCATGTGACTGCATGTGCTGTACTTTTGTGTTCCATTTTTGGGGCGAAAAGTACAGTAAATGTTCACCTCCAAACGCCACAAACATAAATGCCAAAGGCCTGTTGTGTACACTACCACTTAAAAGTTTGGGATCACTCTGAATTGTCAATGATAATGCGCAAGTTCATTTTACAGATAAAATTCAACAACGCTGCTGCTCCAAATACTCAATGGCTTCTATGGTAGAAGTGTGAAGTAGGACAGTGTCACAGTGTCGTGTGATGTGAATATCATGGATATGATAAACTAGAAGATATTATTCATAAACATCCTCAATAAACACTATTAATCACTATAACAGGAGATATTAGTCCATAAACAACCTCAATAAACACTATTAATCACTATAATAGGAGATATTAGTCCATAAACAACCTCAATAAACACTATTAATCACTAGAATAGGAGATATTAGTCCATAAACAACCTCATTAAACACAACTAATCACTAGAATAGGAGATATTAGTCTATAAACAACCTCAATAAACACTATTAATCACTAGAATAGGAGATATTAGTCTATAAACAACCTCA
>BRDA01005188.1:4843-19375 GCA_036984385.1 Crenuchus spilurus
GCCTAAAATACCGTCTCAATGCCAAACATGTTGCGGCAAGCACAGCCGTCTCCACAGCTAATGTCAGCATCCCCAGCAGCGGTAAAAAATAAACGTTTTAGCCAGCCCACATTAGACCAAATGACAAGATGTTAAAACTATCACAAGAGTCGCAGTAATGTATAGTTATTTGATTTATTTATTTTTACAGTTCTGTACAAGAAATGGTGCTATCATTATTGTCTAGTGTTCTGCTTACATAAAAAATTTTTTTCAAATAAGTTAAAGACTCAGGGGTTCCTGAAATACTTGAAATCTGAATAAATATAGCACTTTGCCAAATCTGTTGGTTTAATAACAATAAAAAAATCAAAAAGCAATAAACATGTTTGTTAAGCATATACTGTATGTCTATTCATTCAAAATTTTAGTAGCAAAAGGATGTTTTAAATTGAAAATGTTTAATTTGTTGATATATGGTTTGCGATTAATTGAGATTAATTAATTACAGACCCTAAAATTAACTCAATTAAAAATTTTAATCGAGTCCCATCACTAATATTTATTTATTTATTTATTATTATTTTTATTATTTTCTTTTTTCACTTGTTTGTGCGCACCTTGTTATTTTAAAATACAAAATATAGGAAGCATTGCATGAGCCAATTATGGTGGAATTTTTTTATATATATATACTTTCTGCTTCTCAATAAAAACATTTGAAACATAAAGATATCCTGACTGATCAGCTATATTTGATGGTAGAAATGTATATTTTTGCTGCGGATGATATTAAATAATCTTTTTTTTTTCAGTTTAAATCCTTCTCTGAGGCTTACACTGAAGGTATATAACTTTTAATTGAAAAGTGTCCATATGTGGTTTTATACCCACATTTTTTCACTCTTCCTAAAACATGATGTTGTACATTTTATGGTGAGCTCATGAATAACTTAATGAATTCTGGCAATACACTGGGCCTTAAAACATTGACAGAAAACTGGTGATAAATTCAACAGGAGTATAGAAATGAACAAAGGTAACTGATGCTTTGGACAGTATGGAAGAGAAGCATCTGAGAGAGTGGATTAGTGAATGAAATGTAAAGGTTTGGTGTGGAGATACTGTTAGCCTCACCTTGTGTGATAAACAAATCTGTAATGGCCACATCTCTGCTATGATTGGCTGCTTTACGGCATACATGTAACACAAAAAGTCTTTACTCTTTTTGTGGAGTTGGATTTACCCCTGGGAGGTGGTGCCTTTTGTTGTTTTTTCATATTGATGATGATACTGCACCCAGCGATGGATTGGCGCCCTGTCCTGAGCTTAGTTGAATAGTGTAATGCCCTGCCCTGCACCCAGTGAGGGGGTACGGGACTAACAGCATACTCTCAACCGGAAGCGGCCGTCCACCTGGAGGACTGCATCCAGCACTAGGGGGATCACCCAGGACAGAGTGCCAACCATATCTGGGCATACATACATTTATTCATACACACCAGGGTCATTTTTAGAGTATCCACTCCACCTGATCCCCATGTTTTTAGACTGTGGGAAGAAACCGGAGTCCCCGGAGGAAACCCACGCGGACACGGGGAGAACATGGAAACTCCGCTCAGATGCAGACTTGAACTCAAGACCTCAGTGCTGAGAGGCTAATGTGCTAACCACTAAGCCACCGTGCCGCTCCTTTATGTAGAAAGGAGATATATGTTGTGAGACCTTTTCTTGTCCATATTGCCGTGCTGCCCATGATACAGTATGATGATACTGAGTATAAAATGTGTTGGGAATGAAAATGGTTTAACTTGAAACAAGCAGAGATCTGAGGAAAAAACAGAGAAGAGATGCACAGTATGGAAGAGAAGTGTGAGAGGGGAGGTGAGTGAAGAGAAATGAGAAGATCTGAGTAAAAACAGAGATAGAAGTGGCACATTGTATGGAAGTGAAGTGTCCAAAAGATTGAGTGCTGCTAATCCTAGAGCTTCATATACTTTTACCTCTCACAAATATATCATATTAGATCATTTTCAGCAATAAATAAATGACCAAGTATAATATTTGTGTCTCATTTGTTTAACTGGGTTCTCTTTATCTACTTTTAGGACTTGTGTGAACATCTGATGATGTTTTAGGTCATATGTATGAAGAAATATAGAACATTCTAAAGTGTTTGCAAACTTTCAAGCAGCACTGTAAATGAAAAGAAAAGTTATGAATTCCGTGGATGGTGTTGAGAGCTCAACCTAAAATGGATCCACAGTGTACGTGTGATTGTAAAGTTTTAGTTTGAGTCAGAAATCTGATGTAATAATCTAGTTTAATTTCATTTAAATTTATTTTTCTTTTTAGTGAAAATTGATATGGAGAAACAACTAGTCATCTTAGAAGAGGAATATGAGGTGAGCTCTTGAGCTTGTTCTCTCTGTACATTCTCACAAATTTCAAATTATTTATTATGATATGTGGAACCTCCAATTGTGAGATGTTTCATGTTGCAGGACATCTCACTGGACGACCTGAGGGAGGAACTTCCAGAGCGCCAGCCCAGATATCCTTTATGTCTTTATATGAAGTAACATTACAGAGTATTTAAAGTAATATTCCTCAGCTATTATAACCATGTCTTATAGCTCCACTTACTTCCCACATGATCAGAAAAAACATCTCTTGTTCCGCCCACTTTATCAAAATTCCCTCTCTTGCAGCTCCACCTACTGTCCACTTTATCAGAAACTGCCCTGTAGTAGCTTCACCCACTGCCCACTTTATCAGAAACCCTGCTCTTTTAGCTCCACCCACTGTCCACTTTATCAAAAACACCTCTTTTAGCACCACATATTGTCCACTTTATCAGACACTGCCCTGTAGTAGCTTCACCCACTGCCCACTTTATCAGAAACCCCACTCTTTTAGCTCCACCCACTGTCCACTTTATTAGAAACTGCCCTGTTGTAGCTCCACCCACTGCCCACTTTATCAGAAACTGCCCTGTAGTATCTCCACCCACTGCCCACTTTATCAGAAACCCAGCTCTTTTAGCTCCACCCACTGTCCACTTTATCAAAAATACCTCTTTTGTAGCTCCACCCACTTTCCACTTTATCAGAAATCCTGTGAAAGACCTTAGCTGAAGTGCACATATATAGTGTACAGTTACAAGCTGACACATGCAGATGGTAGAGTGTCCTATCCACTGTGTTTCATCTTCTCCAGCCCTGTAGGTGAGTCTGACTCCACCAAGTTTCCTTGTTACAGTTCTAAGAGCCATGCATGGAACGTTTCTGGAATTATTCGCCTAGTTATGTTTACTGTATATATCATATCAGAATATTATGACCACCTACCTAATTTTGGGAAAAACCACCCTAGGCTTGGATAACACAAGCAAGACGTTGGCATGGACTGTATTAGGGGATGGAAAATATCCAGAGGCACTTGTGCCCATTCCAACAGAATGACCACAGTGGTCCACAGTGTGTAGTTGTGGGTCAGCACAGCCAACCTGGTGATCTAAATGCAGGCCAGAGGAGGACACCAAAGTCAATGTTGTGCTCCTCTATCCACTCATGCACTACCCTTGTGCATTGAGGTGGAGCGTAATCCATACAATATTCTGTTGATTGCTTAATAGTCACTTAAATAGCCCAATAGTCCATCAATAAAAACCTTTCTCTACCTAATCTAGGTGTAGCAGATTAATGTGTGTGGTTTAGGACACAGTCAGACTTACTGTGAACTATAAAGATGTATAAAAGCTCATCACTACAGACAGCAGCAGGGCTGGTGGAAGACTGATCTTACATCAGATTCCTCATCATCACTAAAACTGACTCTAGATCAGCACTTCCTGCTTCAAGATGGCCGACGCAGCATTCAGCTACACAAGTTTTTGTCACTGTTTATAGTTCACAATGAGTCATACCGTGTCAAACCACATCAACTAGTCTGTGACACCTTCACTAACATTTGGATGAGCTTTGAGTGGGTTCAAGAATGTTTTGATGATGTTCACAGAATTAACAGGGATAATTTAGGTGTTATCCACTCCAAAACGTCTCTCTCTGAACAGGCTGCAAACCTGAACAGCAGATGATGTATGCTGGCAGCAAAAACAGACTGGTCCAATCAGCAGAACTCACCAAGGTAAAGTGCCTTTTGTAATGTCAAACAGATTTTTTTCTGTAAGATTAAGAGACAAACTGGCAATCTATACTGTACTGTATATTCTGGCTAAACAAACCAAAGTCCAGAGCTATCCATTCCTGGTAAGACTAGTTGGCTACTAGAAGAAATTTGGTAGCAGCCATACTACCTGTAGAACATGCAAATCCACTTAAGCCCAATAGTTTACGTTTACGGCGTATGGCAGACACTCTTATCCACAGCAATGTACAAAAGTGTTTTGTTTCATTACGAGAATTATCTCAGCTAGTACAGATAGTACTCATTTCAGACACTGTTAGAACAAAACCATTACTAATCCATAGAAAGAAGATTCACAAATATACACAATATAAGAGCTTTACAATGCATTACAAAGAGTGTTTTAAACTAGTGCTGCTAAAGTGTTCAACAAAGAGATGCTCTTCAGTCTGTGTTTGAAGACTGTGAGGGACTCTGCTGTTAGAACAGTCAGTGGGAGTTTGTTCCACCACCTGGGTACTAAGACGGAGAGGAGTCTTTATGCTAGTCTTCCACATCTTGAAGGATGGCGGGTCAAGCCGAGCCGTACTGGAAGCTCAAAGCATTCAAGGTGCAGCTTGAGACTTGACCACTGCCATTAGGTAGGGAGGTGCTGGTCCATTTTTTGCTTTGTAGATAAGCATCAAGGTTTTGAATTGGATGCAAGCAGCTACAAGAAGCCAGTGAAATGAATATAGCAGTGGAGTGGTGTGGGAGAACCTGGGCTGACTGAAGCACTGGGCAAGCACCTGGGTGACATCCTGAGTTAGAAAGGGTCAGATCCATCGAATGTTGAAGAGGAAGAACCTAAACGACAAAGTCAAGTTTGCAATGTAAGTAGAAAATTATAACTGTTTGTCCAGGCTTCTTGATTCTTGAGACGGAACAATCATGGAGTTCTTAAACAAGACAAGAAGTTCAAGATGTGAACCAGTGGTTGCAGGAATAAATAGAAGCTCAGTCTTGGTAGGGTTGAGCTTCAAGTGGTGGGTTGTCATCCATGTAGATGTCAGCCAAACATGCTGAGATGCTGCTGCATATCTGAGTATCAGAAGGAGGGAAGGAAAACATCAGTTGATTGCCACCAGCATAACAGTTGTATGAAAATCATGAGAAGAATTTATTTTACCAAGAGAATGAGTGTATAGTGAGAAAAGAGTACCCAGTGCTGAGCCTGGTGGGACACCTACTGTACATGGAGCGGATGAGGACTCTCTCCATGTTACCTAATAGGAACGCCCATCTAAATAAAATCTAAACCATGCAGTCAGTGATCTCTAGGTTAGAGAGTATGGACAGGAAGATCACATGGTTGAGCATGTCAAAGGCTGTAGAAAGGTCAAGAAGGGTAAGAACCGATGACAGTCCAACAGATCTATTTGTCTTGAAATTCTCAGTCACTGCTAGGAGGGCAGATTTAGTTGAGTGCGCAGGTTTGAAGTCAGACTGGTTAGGGTCCAGAAGCTGGTTCTGGGATAGAAAGACACACAGCTGGTTATAGACGGCATGCTAAACATGAAAAGACAAGGGTGATACCGGTCTGTAGCTGCTGACATCAAAGCTGTTCAGCGTTGGTTTCTTCATGATGGGAACCACCCTAGCAGGGTGAATGCAGATGGAACATAAAATGACAGCTGTTTATGATAGAAGAGATTAATTGTAGTAGGTTAAGGTTAGATAATTGTAAGGATCCAGTGGGCAAGTTGTTGGGTTGCTGGATCTCAACAGCTGTAGTATGTCATCTGTAGAGAGAGAAGAAAAACAGGTGTTTTTTGAGCACGATGAGAATTGATGGAAGAAGTGGAGGCAGCGGAGAAAGACTAGCAATTCTTATCAACTTTCTCAAAAAAGGAGATGAAATCTTCGCAAGGAGAGAGTAGGAAGGGTGGTGGGAAAGAGGAGGGTTGAGGAGAGAGGAGAAAATGCTGGAGCTTGTGAGGTTCGGGTGCTGATGTTTCCAGTTTCTCTCTGAAGGTCTGGGCCTGGTAAAATATCCCACTACTAATCATCTCCATCTTCATACTGTCCTCACCTCTATGATAGCTAATGTGTGCTAAGAGTTCTGGTGCAGACTGGCTGCAGGAAGATGTTGACCATTGGTGCAGGTTGACTCCATCCTAATAGTCAAAGAGCTTTGAGAATCTAGAAAAGTGGAAGTCAGTAAGTAAGCAGTGATGTAACCCCAGAAACCTCTAGCCGCACCATTTTCCCCCAGAACCTCCACCAGTTTTCACCACACTGCCGTCCCTCTTCCCTTTGCAGGTCTTTGAGGTGCGGAACGCAGATGACCTGTCGGAGGAGTGGCTGAAGGAAAAGCTTTCTTTCTTTCGCTGATTTATTCAACCTTTCAACCATCACTGGAAACATATTAGAGCTGACTATAGTCAGTTTAATGTCAACCGTGACATTTTGTTTAAAAAGCCTATTCACATATCAATCCAGTATTCATAATGATTCATAAAGAATTCATAATAAGTACACATGCAGATAGAGTAACAGTGTTTTTGTTTGCTTTGCTTTTTTAGTTTGATATCCATCATAAAATTTTAGATTTTGCAGTTAAATTTGTTTTTCAATTTTTTTTTTGTCATTGAGTCTACTTCGCATCATGGACTAAATTATGCTTCTATAATCACAGGAATGTTACAGATAATGTTAAGTCTGTTTTGGGATGCTTTCTGGGTTGATATATCTGTAAAATAGAGTGAAAAAATCACAAACATGCCTTGTGGTCATTTCACAGCAGTTCAAATAATGCTAATTTCAGCTAACACTGTTATGGGATTTCCAATGTTATGTTAAACTATAGCTGGTAACATTGACATCTTTTATGGCTACTCAGATTTTAAACTTTAAATCTCTTTATAAATATACTTTGGATATCTAATGACCACAGCTATAATTATGCTAATATTCAGACTGCACCACTTTGGGTTTTTCAGCGCTAGCACTAAGTTAGCACTTTGCATTAGCTCTAGAACCACATTTGAAGGTTGTAACTATTTGGACATCCTTTATTCCTACTAAATAAATGTGTGAAACTTTACTTTCCCTTTGTAAACATACGTTGGATATACCACATTTACATGCTAATGTCAACTAGAGTCCCTATGGTACTTTCTAAACTGAGTTAGCAACAAGCTAGCTAGATTCTTATGGCTTCTCAATAAAGATCTGAAACTTAAATTAGTTAAAATACGTTGGACACATTGTGAGATGTTCACTTGAGAAGACTTATGCTGAAACAGCTGAAGGGAAAAAGAAGAAAAGAACAAGCAACTGATTTTTTTTAAACAAAACCACTGCTCAATCTTTATTTTACAGCAGTTAATACAGCAAAATGACAATGTCACTGTCTTATGAGATGTTACCTTCTACAACTTCTAATAAAATAATCAAATGAACAAATAAAGTCCATAAATTAGGTTACAGTGACCACTGGATGGTAACATAAGAAACAGTATCTTAAATCTTCAAAGCATTATGTGCTTCTTCTGCTTTCATGGTAATGAAAAGAAGCAATCGAACAGAAAATCAGCAAAATGAAAAGAAGGCATAAATTGACTAAAAGACTAACAAAAACTCAAGTCTCCAGAGGACATAACGAAGGTGTAAATTGGATTTCAACTTCATTCTGATCAATTATGAAACCAACCAACAGCCTGTACTCTATCCAGGGCCACTATAAAATAGACTTTTTTTTTGTTTGCGATTTACGTCACATTTAGTAACTTCATGTATCATCCAGAATCTAGAAGATTTCACTTGTAAACAGAACTTTGCTGGTCATTTGAGTGCAATTTACCAGTGGGTAAAATGGTGTATCCCCGTTTCTGACACCACTTGAATGCAGTATTAGTTACAGAGTGGGTGAAGGCCTAAAATTGTTGAGGATAAATGAATTGTAGCTTTGCTAGTGGGAAAAGCAACCTAGGGAGGTTGTGGCACTGCTAGTTGGCAGGGCACTGGAACGTCCTGGCATAATGGAGGCAGGGCAGTGGGGGCCATGGTCTTGTTAGTGGCCAGGGCACCAGCTGAACAGAGCAACATAGTGCTTGAATGGGATGCCCTTGATGAGTTGTGGTGCTGCTTGTTGATGGAGCAACCCAAAGATGGTGGAAGATGTAGCCTTGTTGGTTGGCAGCCATTGAACATCCTGGGACGATGGGAATTGCAGTTATTTGAGGCCAACAAATGAAGAAAGCAACATCCCACTGAAGAACGAAGAGTATAAGTAGGACTGCCAGGAATGGTGGAAGTCGACAGGAAAGAACAACTGACCAGAGCAAGAAAGCATGTTTGATAAAACTGCAGTGCATTTGTGCTCTGGAATGTCTCATTCGCTGTCACTGCCGTCGCTGGAGTCTGACGCTCTCTCGCTGCCGCTGTGCTGACCCGTCTCGGAGTGTCCGCTGCTGCTGTGAGCCGGAGAGCCACTACCGCTCCTCCTCCCTCCTCCCTCGCCTTCCTCATCCTCACTGCCGCTGCGCCGTCCGCCGTCCTCTTCCTCACTGTCGTCGTCGCTGCCAAAGATCTCTTCCTCATCCCGAGCTTGCCGATCCTCTCCGCTCTCGCTGCCGCTCCCGCTGGCCTTCCTCTCCCGTCGCTTCCCGCTCTCATCCTCTTCCTCCTCATCCTCGCCCCGCCGCTCTTCGTCCTCTCGATCTGAATCGCTCTCTGAATTCTCACTCTCACTGCCTTTCTCCTTCTCGTCGCCTGCAGAGACAAACGGGTGCGTAAGCTTATAAAAGGCTCAAACATGAAGCCAAACAAACATGATTACATCACGGTATTCGTAGTGATCGATTCCAAATCCCTGAAATTTGAATGACTCACATTTTTATGTTAGTATCCCTATCTAGCAGGCACAGTGATACAATGTACAGTGACAAGTCAGCAAAATGAATAAAAGATGCAGTGATGTATCATCATATCCAATTATTACAATCATACACAAGATAAGATGTAAAATATCCTATGCCAAACCATTACAGCTTCACATAGGTCCCACCCTACTCTCTTACCACCGGCAGCCACACAAATCTATTGTTTCAATCCTACAGCTACACCCTATGGTTGCTGTGGCTGTTTATGATCCGATCAGCAACCAGCTACCCTTAACATCTACGGTTACTCATTGAGCCCATCAAATGAGTACCCAAACCACACACTGCATTACTAGCTCTTCACAGGGGTCATCATTTGGTATGCACCTTCCCTCGTCAGTGTTTTGCTGAATTAAGCCCTCAACACCTCCAGAAGGCTCAACAGTGTAGTCTGGCATCCCAGACCCACCCCCCTCCAAGCTAGCTCTACAGACCTTCCTTACCCTTAAGAAACGTAAATCCACAATGGCCTCCCTGGTGACTAAGGCTGTATCTAGCCCCTCTGGCACCGTTAATGCATGCTCAATGCCACCAGTTCCATATGATCTTTACGTGCTACATCACCAACCACCGAAACAGCTCCTCTACAGTGCATTTCCCCAACTAGTCTGTGTTCTCCTCATCCACAACCACTGACTAGACCTTTCAGCTGTTTCTGATAACTCCTTCATAGCTGCCCTTAGCTTCCAGCCCCTGATGCCGAACTGCACAAGCAGGGATGTAGCAGTCTTGGCTACAAATCCCCTAACACCTATTTTCACCGGTCTTACATCTACCTGCCAGCCACGTTCACTCATCTCAGCCGCCAAGTCCGCGTACTTCAGCTTCTTCCTTTCAAATGCTACGTTAACTGCATCCTTGAATGGAACTGTTTAGGGCTGCAAATCTTTTTTCATTTTTTGAATTTTTTCAAATCCTAACGAAATACTTTACCGTTGCAATTTCTGCTAATTGCATGAGTCACGTCAAGCCCTTTCTTACCTGGGCTGGGTTGACGATAAAATCCAAAGTGTTTCCAAATGGTTGCAATCAAAGACCGCGGCTTGGCTTGCATGCCTGTACATAGCCCACGCTGCTTCCTTGTTTTGCCTGGCACTACGGTGGCTGAGAAGGCACATCCGCACCCGCAAAAAAAATAGATTTTTTGAAAACGAGAATCGATTCTGAATCGTTCAATGTGAGAAATGCGATTCGAGCTCGAAACGATTTTTTCCTGCACCCCTAGAACTGTTAATTCTATGAAATAAACTATCCATTTACTTTCAGTGTACAGCACCACATCTGGCCTCAGTGTAGTTAACGCAATGCACTCTGGGACCTGCAGTTTTTTACCTACATCCACCAGCAATTTCCAATCTCGTGCTTCGCCCCAGTATTTATAGCCTGTGCATGCTCTCGAATATGTTCCCCCTCACGGACAAACCTAATCACTTTATTACTACAACCACTCGTCAATGCATTCACCTCCAAGCGTTTGCTGTCCATCAAACATGCTAAAACCCTTAGCACATGATTATGTCTCCATGTATACCTCCCCTGCGACAAACTAACCTTACAAGCTGATAGAATATGCCTCAGCGTGCCAACCCCTGTACATAATATACAACTAGGGTCTTCACCTACCCACTGTCCAAGGTTTTGTGGAGTTGGAAGGACATCATAAGTTGCTCCAAGCAAAAACTTAATACGACTTGCCTCCATTGCCCACAGTCCTTGCCAAGTGATCTTCCGCTTCTCTAAATTCTCCCAGCGAAGTCACTGGCCTTGTTTGGCCTGTGATGCTGATGTTGCACACCGTGCCTCCGCTTCCTGATCGCAAATAAATCTAATCATCATTTGCCTTCTTTCTGGTGATGTGGCCTTACTAAACAGGGCTCTAGACTAACTTTTTGCACTTGTGCGCCTACATTTTTTTCTTAGGTGCACCCAAACTTTTGACTGCATCACATTTAACACCACAGTTTTACAGGTTCACTGTTTTTAAAATTGCTGGCTATATAGGCAATATTGATTTGTAACTGATTAACTAACAATCTGGTCAACAAAAATTTCTTTATTTGAAGCACAATTCTACAAGAAAGGTAACTTATCAACTTATCAGCTTTACTGTATCTAAGCCAGGGAAACTGGTCAAGTCACAGTCTTCGAAATGTATACACTTTCCCCCTTTTATTTTCAGTGGGTTCTGGCTTGGGAGTCGATCGTATGTGGCTCATTATCTGATGTCGTCTCCGGACCACAGCTCGACATAACCTGGGAGGTCGATGGCTCTGTGTCAGAGCATTGGTTCTGATTTTTGGATGAATCAGGCCTTAATTTAACATTATTAATGAAAAAGTTGTCAATCGTTCTTTTCATCTTCTCTCATCATCCGCGGCTACATTCACTCTGTTTATTAGATGGGCCTAGACTGCAGCGCATGCATTTTCACACATACACACATACAGGAATATCTGAACCACGACAGATATTGAAAGCATCGTTTGTGCTGCTTCCGTTTTAAAGATATTAAAATGCATTTTATTACCTGTGATGTCACTCAGCCCCCCATATGTCACCAAATCAAACCAAAATGGTCTCATTTATTTGTGCTGGTTTGTGCTGCAGAAATAAATGTTTGTGCTATTTTAATTCGCTAGTTATAAAGCTTTAAAAGTTGGGCGAGTAATGTCACTCAGCTCCCCATATGTTGCCAAATCGAACCAAAACTGTCTCATTCATTTGTGCTGCAGAAATCGTTTGTGCTGTTTCTGTTTTAAAGATACATTAAAAAAAACATTTTATGTTACATCAAGCAGCCCCCCATAAAGGGTCAAATTGCACCAAAATGATCTCATTCATTTGTGCTGCATTTGTGCTGGTTTGTGCAGTTAAAACAAATATTTGTGCTATTATAATGAAAAAAGTATAGAGCTGTAAACCTGTGCCAATTAAAATAGCACAATTTATGAAAGCAGAAAAACAAAACACTTAAACATTTATTTTACTGTCACAAACTTAGATGTTTTATAAAATCTGACCACAGTTAAAAGTGCTTTTATAAAATGGATTGTTCCGGCCCTAAAATCTGATTAGCTGAGCTAGTTTGGCGCTGCTGTAAAATTCACCATATTTCATTTATGTTCACTTCACATTTCATTATTTTCAGCATTTGGGACATGCTGTTACCCAAAGTGACGTACAACAGTGCTTTGTGTCCATTAAGAGAACCAGGGTGTGTATCTCTAATACAGAAGCAGCACAAACGATGATTTCTGCAGCACAAACCAACACAAACGTAGCACAAACGAATGAGACCATTTTGGTGCGATTTGGCAACATATGGGGGGCTGAGTGACGTCACTCGCCCAACTTTTAGAGCTTTATAACAAGCAAATTAAACAGCACAAACCAGCACAAAGGAATGAGACTGATTTGGTGCGATTTGGTGACATATGGGGGACGTCACAGGTAATAAAATGCATTTTAATATATCTTTAAAACGGAAGCAGCAGAAACGATGCTTTCAACTGCACAAACCAGAGGGGTATTCCACAAAGCAGGCTTTCTCAGTTTAGCCAGATAACACAAGCCCGAAATCGAACCTGTCCAATGAGAAAAGAGCAGCAGGACGTCCCTATTGGTCAGTCCTCAAAGGATGGCTTAAACTATCTGGCTAACTTGGAAATCCTGCTTTGTGGAATACCCCCCAGCACAAACGCAGCACAAACAAACAGTAGTGTTTTTATTCCGTTCTTGATGACATGGGGGGCCTTTTCCCTTCGAACGGCTGGTCGCACCATAGATTTTTTTTTTGTAGCACCCTAGAGAAATTAGGTCACATGTGTGACCAAATTGGTCACACTCTAGAGCCCTGCTAAAAGCTTTCCATGAATCACCTGACCCAAGGCCCGCTCTTCCACACTGCACTTGGCCAATCACATCCCTAAGCTCTAATGAGCTCCTGGCTACCTGCACTGCCACTCGCGGGTTCCACTTCCTTCCTGCTTTTGAGACCGGCGCTGCTGCTTTAACCACTGCATTCTTTGATCCTGACAAAATCAACTCACGACTCACCTTTGCACATTTAAACTCCTCAAGTAAACTTGAGTGTGGTAACTCCAGTACCCCTCTCACATACCATGACACACTACTTAAACACTGTGGCACCCCTAACCACTTCCTTATGGCCTTGTTCATGACCCTTTCCATCCTCTCTACTTCTGTAATCAAAATATCAAACTGTCAACGGCCATCTAATACGAGGCAGTAAGCCAAACTGCAAACACCACAATTTCAACTTCCCTGGCAGACATGATCTATCTATGTTATTAATAGCCTTCACCACATCAGCCTTTATTTCCCCAACTTGGTCTGTATCATTTAGTGCTGCACTATATCATCTACCTAAGCTCTTCACTGGTCTCTCCAGTACTGTAGGAATCATTTCTCCTTCAATCATAAACTTTTCCTGAACAAGTTTCCCTTTGACAATCGACAGACTTCTAGACTTGCTTGGTTTAACTTTCAGTCTAGCCAACCTTAGATTATCATTTAACTTCCCCAGCAACCGCCGTGTGCAAGGCACAGAAGTAGTCAGGGTCGTCATTTCGTCCATGCAAGCCCTGATTGGGGGAAGCCGAGTACCACCATGCAACCTCTCCCCGCCTACAACCCACTTAGAGGCCCTGATTACTACCTCCATCGCCATTGTAAATGCTAATGGTGAAATTGTACAACCAGCCATTATACCTATTTCTAACCGCTGCCATGATGTAACAAATTCCCCTGTACTAAAGCAAAACTGAATATCCTCAAAATACGCTTTAAAAAGCCTAGTAACCTTATCTGGCACCTGGAAAAATTCAAAAGCTTTCCACATTAGTTTATGTGGCACTGATCCAAATGTGTTCGCTAAATCTAAGAAAACAACATGTAGATCTTTCTCCTCTTTCTTTGCTGTCTGAATCTGATACCACGCCACACTGGTTAGCTCACCAGTCAAACTTGGTAT
The DNA here is from genome assembly GCA_036984385.1 of Crenuchus spilurus. Lineage (NCBI taxonomy): Eukaryota > Metazoa > Chordata > Actinopteri > Characiformes > Crenuchidae > Crenuchus > Crenuchus spilurus. Next base: position 18,890 of record BRDA01005188.1, read on the forward strand.
TATTGTCATTTATCGTCCTCCTGGGCAACTGGGCGAATTTACAGATGAACTAGACATGTTACTGTCTTCCATTCCAAAGCATGAGTGTCCCATGCTCATTCTAGGTGACATGAATATCCACCTTCACTGCCCCGGCTCTACTGATTTCAAATCTCTCATGCATTCCTTCGATCTAGAGCTGGTCTCCAGCCCTCCAACTCATAAAGCGGGGAAAAACTTTGACCTAATTTTCACACGTTATTGTGTGACTCACTAACGGTCACTTCTCTACATGTATCAGACCACTTCTTTATTCAGCTCAGTATCAGCATTCACTGGAAAGCTACTGCTGCTCCAGCCATGGCAACTTTCCGACGCAATCTCAAAGACCTTTGTGTAGAGCAATACTCATCGCTGGTCGCCACTACTATGCCTACACTGGGCTCATTCTCCGCTCTCAGCGTAAATGCTGCCACAAAAATGCTCTGCTCCACACTGAGCTCCTGT
>BRDA01005188.1:19385-35361 GCA_036984385.1 Crenuchus spilurus
CGACACTTATTAAAGGCTGTCAGACAGTCTCTTGGCTAGAATAACACTATCTTCAGTCAAAACCGTCAACATACAACTGCCAAAACTGACTTCTATCACAATAAGATCGGTTCTCTGACAGACTGTCGGAAATTATTCACAGCATTTAGATCGCTGCTAAACCCTCCAGCTGCTCCTCTGTCTACCTGCCTCACAGCTGAAATCTTTGCTTCATTTTTTACCGGAAAAGTAACGGCCATCAGTAGCCAGTTCCCTGACCCACCTACTGCCTCTGCTACTCAATCTATTTCGACCAAGAGAATCACATTCTCTTCATTTACTCCTCTCTCTGAGGAGGAGGCACTAACCCTCCTAACATGTAGCCATCCTACTACATGCCCGCTTGATCCAATACCAACAGACCTTCTACTAACTATTGGCTTCCGATTGCTGCCCGGATCAAACACAAAGCCTGCACGATCACCTATAAGGTAATGACAGAGCAGGCTCCCTCTTATCTGCACTCGCTCCTAAAAGCTTATGTCCCGGCCCGGTCGCTGCGCTCCTCCACTGAATGTCGCCTTGCTTTGCCTAACATTCACACAAAGCAATCCAGACTGTTCTCCTCAGTAGTTCCCAGATGGTGGAACAAGCTGCCTACCACCACTAGAGCTGAGGTGTCCCTCACTGGTTTCAAGAAACTCCTAAAATCCGAGCTCTTCAAAGAGCACCTGCTCTAGTGATCCCAACTACTCCCTATGAGTACTGATATGCACTCAGCATTCGATATCCAAATGTTAATTATTTAACTTTAGTATTTTTTGCATTTGTACTTTTATACTATTTTAAGTCGCTTTGCAGAGAGCCATCAGCTAGCTTTTGATATGCTAATAACATGACAGAGTGTCCAGGGGGGTGAAGACTCGAAAAGAGACTTCAGCTTGCCAACCAAATGAAACACACACAGAGAATTTATAAAGTCTGTTTATGCAAAGTAATCATTTATTTCGCTCTATTTTCACTCGCTAAACAGGCTAAAAGTCTCTAAACACTGTCGTATAATAATAGTTTCGTTTTTATCTAACGAAATATACCATGTAATAATTATATAATTCGTTTCTGAGGAGAGAGAGAGAGAGAGAGAGAGAGAGAGAGAGAGCTGTTAGATAGAAGCAAAACTAATTCAGTGTTTCACTAAACTAATTCAGTGTTTCTCTGAACACTGACGCCTCTGCCCTGCTCTTTAGAATGTATAATAAAATATAATTAGTTTAATTTAGTTTTTATCTAACGAAATTATACATGTAATAATTATATAAATGATTAATTATAATGTTATACATATATATACACACACACACACACACACACACACACACACACACACACACACACACAGTGTCTCTAAACACTGACACTCTGTTTATTATTTCTTTAGATAGAAGCTAAATTAATTCAATAATAATACAATAATTGTATAGTTCGTTTCATTATAGAAAAAAAATAAAGAAATAAAGAACTATTTTTCATGTATAGGGCAACAGTGGCCTGTCCAAGTGAAATGCGACCATTTTTAAATCACGTTTGCATCAGATGTGCACACACTTATCAGCAAGTTCAATTACTGCTGAATATTGGCTCTGATTACCAATCAAGGCCCATAATGAGTCAGCCCCTAGTGTGAACACAGCCATAGTGTACTTACTTCATCAGCGAACCTGTTTTTGATAGCTGCAGTGGTTTACTTCCAGTATGACATGCATATGACTACTAGGTCCAGTAGGAGGTGTGTATTTTAGGTTCACATTACCCGAGTCCTGCATGTCTTTGTCCAAGTCAATGTCCTCCTCTTCATCCTCCGGCTCGTGATTCTCCAGCTGAGCCTTGCGGGCTTCCTGCAGGTCAGACAGATTTAAACATTTTATATACGTCCACCAGATTTAACAGTCAACTCCTCTTATTAACTATTTACTACAAACAATGTGGCGCATTTCTACTTCTTTAACAGCCTGGATGAAAGGTCCAGAATCTATGCTACTGTTCATTTCTGACTACGTTGAGCTGCTAATTAAAGATTCTGCTTCAAATAAACTGCATGTCATATCTTCAGTTACAATAAGTGTTGATTTTTGAGTCCCAAACATGTAGAACTGAGCTCTCTGCTGAAGGGCACTCTTGTGGCACAAATCTCAACCTACATAAGGTTCCTTCAGTGCTGTGCAGCATGAAATAAATGATGTCTGAAATTAAAAATCTAAAAGCTCCTACACTTGTAGTGCTTGCCAGCATGTTATTATATTACAAATCATAAAACATTTTCTGATCATTTGAAAGATTATTTTACATTTTGTATTCATTTTATACAGCTGCTGTGGAAATACACTAAAAACATTTTAGCAAGTGAAAACATCTTACATCTAGTCAAAATGTCTAATATATCTCATTTGGAGAATGTTGTAAGTATATTTGATGATAATTTAACATTGCTAGACATTTTCTAGTTGTTTTAAGTAAGCAAAATTCTTACTATATTGGCAGATAAATTTGCTTGTTTTAAGTGTGTTTTAGACAAGCAAAATCACCAATATACTGAGAATTGTATTTGAAATATGTCAAATTTTAAGTTAAATAATCTTATTATCATTAGCTCTTTATATGATCAAAATAAGACATATTACACATTTTGACCATGTTTAAGATAATTTCACTTGCTAAGATATCAAACGTTTGCACTGACAGGCACCAATATCTCCTGGTGGAAACCCTGGGTATGTGTAAAAGTGTGTGCATATGGGCATGTTGTGTCCAAACCTGTGCTTCCAGCTCTTTCTCATTCATCTCTCTATGTTTACAGACCAGTACAGCATTGGTGGTGGACTGAGCTCCAGCCTTTGCCCTTCTCTTACTCAAACGCACTCTGGGGAATGAAAACACACCAAAATGCTTATAACACTCATCCACAAACAAGGATTGGACTGACAAAAATCACATCACAAATATATCTTCACTGTTAGTGAGAGCATTTGCTGTGATTTGTTGTTACATTTTATACTGGTGTTTATTCTGTGTTCTGGAAAGCATTAAATAATAATAATAATAACAACAATAATAATAAGAATAACAATAATAATAATAATAATAATAACAATAATAACAATAATAGAATATATACAAAAATATTATTTAACCTGATGAGAAACTGGGTGGTGTAAGAAACAAATTGACAGACTTGAGCACTGCACTCAAGCTTTGCAGCATTGTAAACAATCTTCAGTCATTAAGACTTTTCTACTCCGATCAAAACAAGTAGCATACATTATTAGCATTAGCAAAATCTATTATTAGCATTAGCAAACTAGCTGTTCACTAAAATCACAATTTAAAAACATCATAATACATGCACATGCATACAGTATTACAGTATAATGGAAAAATTAGAGAAAAAAAATAGAATAAGGTGAAAAGTTCTGTTATAATTGATTCTCAAAATGTAAACTACAATTAAATTTTCATTACACATGAAGTGACATTTCAAGCCTTTTTGTTATAATGTTGATCAGTATGACTTATAGATTACTAAAGCCAGAAATGTAAATGACTATTCAAACAGTAACAACATTAAAACAAATAAGGCTTGAAAAATATCACTTTGTGTGTAATGAATATAAAATATATGACAGTTGCCCATAATTATAAACAAATTAAATTTTCACCATTTTCTAAATTTGCACAAAAACATTTAGAGTCAGATACTCATATCTAATCTCATTTAACCTAATGAGATTTTTGTAGAACTTAATTCTGTATAACTTTTAGAGCTGTAATAAAACATTATTACAATTAAGTATAAAATATTTTGTGATACTATATAGATTCTCAAAAACACAGTTTTGGTTTTACTTTACACTTAAAAATTGCTGGATTATTGCATGTTGCTTTTTTAACCTCCAAACCACTACATGGCAGTCTTGTAATGATCACATATTGTATTGTAATGCCTGTACTGTGCTACATATTATAATGTTAGATGTCCATCCTGTCTCTTGTAGCCAGTACTGTAAGGTTATATAAGCTTTACAGAGTCCTCTGGAACTGGGTGATGATGTAGCTGGACAACAGTTAAGACAGAGAGAATGACAGAAGACCAGTGACTGAGCACACACCTGGTCTCCAGCTCGTTGTAATAGACACCATCTCCGTCTCTGAAGATGAAGAAGTAGTTCTCCTCATATCCTTTACTGGCCTTATTCTTCACGTTCCAGTTATACTCCCTTGCTATCTTATAATCATACCTAGAGATGACAGATGGACAAATAGAACAGAACAGTTCAATTAAGTTAATGAATAACAACTGTGAAGGTTTTAGTGGGTGACTGATTACTGGTAATGGAGGAGAACCATAAACCATATTCTTTTACCATAAATGTAATTTGCATTTACAAAGATGCAGCTCTTACTGAACTTACAAGAAACATTATAAAAATAAAGGATAGCTATAAAAACACTGAAAAGCACATTTGATGGAATTATGGTGCGATTTATCATGAATCTCACTTTGAAAACATTTTAAAATGTGAAACAAATCAAAGGTTTAGGCTGGACAAATCATCTTACAATTCTTCTGGCATGTAGTCCATGTCCTCCTCCACGTCCCGCTTACGTTTGCGTAGGGTGTCCTCGTTGGGCAGGAAGTACGCCACAAACTGATTTCCTTCTTCATCCATCATTCCCCTGGAGAGACAACAGCAGTGGAAAGTCAAGCAAAGATCAGCAGCAACGTTAACTCAAGATCAATGCCAGCTCTGAATCTACTGTGCCTTACTCTCATTATTAAAATAACAGAATACATCAACACAGAATCAATACAGTATAGCAGAAAATTTTATTTCAATACCCAACTGTAACTGTATTCTTACAGCCCTAATAATGACACATTTACTATAACCTTTATGACATACACACCTGATCATGGCCTGAGACATCATCTCTACACCAGCAGATCCAGACACGTCTTTAGGAGCAGGATCAGAGTCGAAGATCACCTGAGCACAAGGGTTTATCCACATCTGCAGGAGAGTGAGACAAAGAAAAAAAATGTATTATATCTGTATTAAACATTTATTTGTTGAATCAAAGGCAATACAAATTCACCTATAAGTGCAGTATGAGTATAAGTGCAGAAATCCACTACATAAGGTCTGTTAATACCTAGTGAGCTGTCTAACTAGGCAGTGTCTATGCAGACAACTGTCTAAGTAGTCAGTGTTCTAACCATCAACCACCCTTCTAAGTCAAATGAGACACTTCAGTAATCACTTAATCCTGCCAACTGCATGTGACCGGCATTTACTTACCTCAGCTGTCAAAATGGCCTCAGCATATCACCACCACTGATCTGTTCTTGCAGTTTTAGTGCAATTAAATGTAAGAATAACTTGCATTTACATATTGCTGCTTGCCCTGCTGAAGACTGCTCTGCTTGTGTGCACTCCATTGCATTGTGGGATTGAGTTAACGACTGGCAAGCATTCAGTGTTCTCTAGATATTCTGTCAAAATAAGGTATGTCAGTAGGCAGCATTTTGAGGTATCTAAGAAATGAGACTGCCTACTTTTCGGGGCACATATTCTGATGTAAAATGCTGTCTATGTAGAGAGCTCACCAGGTACTGAGACAGACCCATATTGTGAATTACCTTAAAGTCAGGGAAGACAGGTAACACCTCCACAGGTGTAACTCTTGGTTTGCTGTAGTGCTGTGAAATCTGTAGCAAGACAAAAAAAAACCTTCAAAAATTCACTTCTATCAGTGCAATTTGCTCAGTCAACCTGCAGTTAATTGTGCTGTAAATAAGATATGTGACTTGTGCGTGTTCTATGTGGGATTTTTATTTTTCAATTTTGTACATGATGTGATCTGTACATGATCAGGTGGAGAAGGTGAATAAAAGCTGCTCTTGCTGTTTTAGCAGTTCTGTGTGTAAACAGGAGAGAAGTCAGCACTAAGTGCATGTGTACAGACAAAAAGACATCAGATCTGATCGCTTACATTCAAGTCACATGCTCACAGATCAGATCTAGGACCACATATGAAAGTGACTCAAGCTGACATGTAGTGTAGATAATGTCAGTACAGCTATGAAAATGTATTGTTTTATACACATTTTATATTTTATATATATATATATATATATATATATATAGTGGTAACCCTACTTACAAGTTTAATCTGTGCAGGAGCCGAGCTTGTTAGCTGGTTTGCTCTTTAGCTGGATGCATTTTCCCCATAAGAATACATGTAAAACTGATTAATCCGTGTCAGCCGGCCAATATACAGTATACTTTAATATGCTATATAATGTGTTTACATGGGTTTTTAAAAAAATAAACGAGACGACGGCGGCGCTTGAGTAGGCTGGCAGCAAAGCAGAGGGAGACCGACGGTGCTCGTGTAGGCCGGCGGCTAAGGAGGACAGGAGGACGGGCGTACGTGTATGGCATGGTTACACTTATATGAAAAGTAAAAGTAAAACTTTCTTGTTCACTACCTTTTACTGTCTTTGCGTCGCTTTCACTAGCACTTTCAGTTTTACTGGACAGTGGTCAAAGGTAATGACTGACCTTTTCTTCAACTCTAGCATCTAGGGGATGCTACGACCGCAGCGCCCCTAGCGGTTGGCATACTTGAACTAATGTAGGCTACTCGTTACTTGGAATTTTACTCGTTACCTGGAACAAAAATATTCCGAGATTACCTGGAATACTCGTTAGTAGGGATGCTTGTAAGTAGGGTTACCACTGTGTGTATATGTATATATATATATATATATATATATATATATATATATATATATATAATTTGGTCACTATTTAAGATTGATGGGTAGTTAAAAGTCTGCAATCTATGATTTGAGAAACTTTTGGAGAAATTAAATTCAATTATTCAAGCATTTAGTAGGACCCCATGTATGATGTATGTACTAACATTTTTCTGGGCATCCTCAAAGGTTTTCTCAATAGCTGCAATTTGACTGTCTCTGTCTTTGTAGATCTCCTCTTCTGTGAATTGCTGCTTGACAGATACACCGATCCTACACTCACACAGAGACAAGATGCTTTGTTTTTAGAGGACAAATACAGAAACATCTACGAAAGAAAGTCTAAAAGGCAACTTGAAAGTAATAAAACAGCAATGAAGTCCTCTGACTCTGAGTGAGTGGCTACTACTCACTTGACCTCCACTTTGTCATTGGAGACTCCGTATCTGTTGAACTCTGTGGAGATGTACTCTGTCTTCCTCATCCACGGAACCACCTTGGCATGCTGTAAAGACCTGAACATGAGCACAGACACAGGAGTCAGAAACTGACATGTGGTTACTAGTTATGATCTTTATTTTATCTGGAAGTAAAATCTGTTTTAGTCTTCAAACATCAGGTTAACGTGCCGATTTAAGTATTGTATAAATAAACCAGATTAGTGCACTTTCTGTAGACAATGCAGAGTGAATGGACAGCTCCCTAGTGGTCACTAATGTCTTGCGAGGTGCATCAATGATCTAAATGTTTGCTAAAATGGTTACTATGGTCTCCCGAGTGGTTGCTCAGTTGTTGCTATGGTCTCCTGAGTTGTTACTAAGGTTTTGCTAGACAGTTGCTTTTAGGGTTGGGCGGTATTGGTGTTTTTCATACCTTGGTATGAGCTAGGGCTGCCACGATTAGTCGACTAGTCACGATTATGTCGACTATTAAAATAGTCGACAACTAATTTAATAGTGGATGCGTCGTTTTTGTTTTTACTTTCGTTTTCTCTCCAAACTGCCGCGTACTCACCTTTTACTGCTGCGTCTTTCTTTCTGTCCTTGACGAACATGCGCAGTAGTGATAACCGGGGTAGCCCATGGATGACGTCACAGGACGTTATATACAGACAGACTCAAAAGAGTACCCGCGACGGAGCTCAAAAGAGTGGGCCAAGATCATTTTAAGAAAATGAAAGAGAAACGTGTGCAGTGCAATATCTGTAAGGCAGAACTTGCCTTCCACGGCAGCACAACTGCGATGCACGAGCACCTGAAAAGGAAGCTGTTGTGCCTGATTGTGACAATGATTAAGAGGGACCGTCATCTCAGTAAGCTAAATTGCTAGTTAGCTGCTAAATAGAGCGTAAACAGAGAATTAATTTGCTGCTTACTCATATTTATAGCTGTAAAAGTTAACATTAGCGATGACGATTTGATTCATCAGCCTTAGAACACATTCATGTGTTTTCTGTAACGTTATAACAGTCATGTGTTTGAATAGGAATGCTAATGCTAACGTTTCTAACATTATGTTTCACTGCTATGTTTACACTTTATGCTAAACAGTTAAATAATTGTTTGTTGCAACAAGCTGCATATTTCATTAAAGGTTTAATGAACTATGATCTTAATTGTTTTTTTTTTTAGTTAGCATATAGCTGAAATCTAATGACGGTTATATAATAACAGCTGCATTCTAGTGCAATAAGATGTATGTTTTGTATGTGGGTCTTCCTGTGGTTGACACCAGACCTTCTGCTCACTTACATCTACTACTAGCAATGATCGCTGAAGCTCTAATGCTACTGCATTTACTGCATGTCAGATTTAACTAAGGATGTAAATCTCTATCAGTAGTTTGATCATGCAATTAATATATATGCAATTTCGTTCCACCTCATGTACTACATGTGATGCAAATGACAATAAAGCTTCCTTGTATCAGAGGAGGATGGATCCCCTTTGTGAGTCTGGTTCCTCCCAAGGTTACTTCCTCAAGCTTTTGTTGCCTCGGCTTGCTCACATCGGGCTTAGAATCAAATTGTCTGATACTAATTATGTAAAGCTGCTTTGTGACAGCGTCCATTGTAAAAAGCGCTATATAAATAAATTTTGATTGATTGATTGATTATTTTATATTCAATTGACGTATGATCCGATTAGTCGACTAATCACAAAAATAATCGGTGATTAGTCGACTATAAAAAATAATCGTTTGTGGCAGTCCTAGTATGAGCTTGAGAAAATATCGCAGTATGCGGTATTATCGGCGGCGGGTGCTGCAGCTGAGTGCCAGTCGTGGGTGAAAATTCAACCGTGGCGGGATGCGTTTTTTTCGGCTACTTTTAAAAATTACCGCGGCTGCCAAAAAACAATAAGAATAATGGGTGTTGGAAGATTGAATGCAACAATAAGAACGAGAATATAACGACATAAGGAAGTACAGCGTGAAGAGGAGAGCGGGGGGGAGGGGGGGAGAGAGAGACAGAAGGTGAAGGAAAACAGTCGCTAGCTAATATGCCAGGTAAATAGGGGAAATACAGGTATTGTGAGGACTGGGAAAAAGAAAAAGGTTTGATATAATGAATTAAAAGTGTTCCTAATGATGAGAAAAAGGCATATTGCAAATGTGAAATAAAAAAGTCAGTTCCTTTTTTTTGCTAATTATGTTACTATTAAATGTTCTTGACTGGGATATAAAACCGTTATAAAAGAACTAATATACACTAATGTTACCATATTATTAATGACATAATAAATCCCTTATAAACAAAATACTAAGTCATACACTCATAGTTTTGCCATTTGTTTCAAAGGTCTGACAGAAATATTTTTGGCTAGTTTAAGCTTCTGAAGGGCGGGGTTTTAGACTGACTTTGGCCTGGATATTTTTGCTGGACCTGGCAACCCCTCGTGCTATGGCCAGCGCAAGCAGACATGCAGAGAGAGAGAGAGAGAGAGAGAGAGAGAGAGAGAGAGAGAGAGAGAGAGAGAGAGAGAGAGAGAGACAGAGAGATCCACATTCATTCGTGACTCACAGCAAATTTGTTTCACTTCCATATAAAGAAATAAATGAAATGAAGACACTGAAATTAACTTTAATATGATCATCAGAGTGGGAATCGCAGCGTGCGCGCAGAATCACACACACACAGGCGCTGTCTGTGAGAGAAGCAGACGGAGAGGGCCACTTGTGCAAATAAGAATAACTTTACCAGAGACCGAAATAAACAATTAATTGTTTTGTTTTTAAATAAAAGTATCAAGTGTGTGTGTGTGTGTTTCTGTGAAACTGGTGCTGTGTTTTGCTGATGTGTGAAGCACGTTCAAGTTTTTTAAGTTTAAGTTTTAATAGACTTCTTTTTGAAATTTACCGCATTACCTCATGTGACTAATAGCGTCATAATTTTTAGATACCGTCACCATATTTAAATACCGCAGTATAACAAAATACCTTCATACCGCCCAAGCCTAGTTGCTATGATCACCAGAATGGTTGCTAAGGTGTTGCACAGAGCAAATCGACTTCTGACCTCTTGGAGCTTGAGGGAGCCTGGATGTCCTCTTCCAGAAGCTTTTCATCAGCAGGATCCAGCACGACTAAATAATACACAGAAATACATAACCATAATAAGTTTATCTTTCTTGGAGCCAGTGAAAAAAGAATGTGCTTGTGTTATGGGAACACGGCAGTTTTACTCTGTTGGTTTATCTGGCAGTTCACTATAGAGACGTGGTGCAATTAAAGGAACAGGCCTTCCCCTTACCACAAATCAGCCAAAACATATTTCCAGAAATTCATAGTCCTAGTATCTCAAATATAACATTTCGCAGATTTTAAGACAAGTCAAAAGATTTCTTGGCAGTTCTTAAATATAACTGCACAGAATGTGAACATATTTCTCACAGTATAAAGCAGCGATTCTCTGGGTCGCGGACAAGTTCTGGGTGGGTCATGGGCAGTTAAAAATAAAATAAAACAATTAAAAATTTGAAATAATTAAAGGTTATCTGATTTTGTTCTCGTCATTTATCTTGAAAAAAGAGACACAGAGAGGCACGTGTCAGCATACTCGTTGCCATGGTAACCACCATTCGTTTACCCTTCTCTTCAAATTTGTTATGTTTGTAGGCAAAACGCAAACATAACCCAAAGTATTTGAAATGTGGATTTTCGTTCATTGAGAACAAACATAGACAGAAACCTCAGTGTGTTATTTGCAATGAAGTGCTGGCATGAGAGCACGAAAACATCAAAAGTAATGCGTCATTTACAAACAAAACATCCAGCATGTAAAGACAAGCCGGTAGAGCTTTTTAAAAAAGGACTCATGAGCTGAAGGCACAGACGTAACTGGGGGGTTGCAGGGGAACCATGTCGCTAGCGCTTTTTCAAAAGGCAGTTTTGGTCCCCTAAAGTTTTTACCTTCCAAAAACAATGTTAAAGGAGATGAGTAGAGCAATAAGACCCAGTGGAAATTGGCGCTCAATCTGAAGCTTGTTTAACTTTAGACCGCGCAGAAGCTCATTGATTGGTCCTCCCGTTTCTTGCTAACGTGTGATTGGCCGCCCTTGCAGTCACTCCAAACAGTGCCTGGACTTGTAAACAAGTGTTAGACCGCAGCCCCTGTTCACCTACTATTGTAAGTTGTTAACATGTTGGATGTTTGTTGTGTCTGTGTCACATCAGATAGACATATTTTAATATCAGGTATTAAAACCCATCAACATTAATATTTGTGTCAGGCCGCACAGGTATATGCGCCTGCATTTTCTCTCTCACACTCATTTCTCGCTCGCTCTCTCACTCGTTTGCTCCTTCCTCTGATCACCGCGTACACACACACACTCCTTATTGGTTCAGCTCCCATTACAGTATTCCCAACTACGACTCCCATCAGCCTTTGCTTTCCATATCTCCCTCTATGTTTTTGGAAACCTTAACAACTACACTTCCCAGAATCCCCTGTTCATGGTCATGTCCTTTGTTCAGCCCATCTCACCTGAGACATATCTTATCCCTGATTAGCTCCCCTTCTTAAACCACGTTTCTCCCTTCCCTCACTGTTCATTATTGAGGTGCTTGTCACCCTCAGATAGCCAACTTCCCCGTAAAGGTCTTCCCTCTTCTCTTTTGTTCTCTTGATATTAGCTTTCTTGTTCAGAGCCTTAGCCTTTAGCTTTCTTGTTCAGAGCCTTAGCCTTTAGCTTTCTTGTTCAGAGACTTAGCCTTTAGCTTTCTTGTTCCGGAGCCTTAGCCTTTAGCTTTCTTGTTCCGGAGCCTTAGCCTTTAGCTTTCTTGTTCCGGAGCCTTAGCCTTTAGCTTTCTTGTTCGGAGCCTTAGCCTTTAGCTTTCTTGTTCGGAGCCTTAGCCTTTAGCTTTCTTGTTCGGAGCCTTAGCCTTTAGCTTTCTTGTTTGGAGCCTTAGCCTTTAGTTTTCTTGTTTGGAGCTTTAGCCATTAGCTTTCTTATTTGAAGCTTTAGCTATTAGCTTTCTTATTTGGAGCCTTAGTTTTCCGTTTCTTTATTTACTTTAACTTTTCTTATTTTCTTTGCCTGAGCCTCGTTTTTTTTGTTTATTGTATCTTTTGTCCTTTGAGGCTTCGCTTTATTTAGTCTTTAATTTTATTGTCTATTGTAGTGTGTTGAGTGTTCTTGATCTTGTATTTCAAAGCCTTTTTCTTTATTAAATTCTTATTATATTTTACCTGTGTGCATCTTGGTCCTTGTCTCGAAAGGCTAGCCTGACAATTTGAATCTGTGTCTGTGTGTGTGCGGCTACTAGTCTGTGATAAGCCATCCATTTACATGAGTCTTAGTTTAACTATTGTCAAAATAATTCAGAATTTCTGCTTATTTTTACTTTAAAATGAGGTATAATTTTATGCAAATGAAGTCTGTTGACCATACAGTCCAAACATAAGTGTAAAATTGGTGGTTGTGTTGGAGTGAAGTTGACTGAAAAGGATTGGGTGATAATTTTATGCTTTTAGCAGTTTATAAATATTTAATAATAATATGTAATAATGTATTAATATTTCTTTAATGATAAATATACATTTTATAATTGTATTATTAATAACACTTAATAGTTATTAGTATATTAATAGTAACAAGTAAAATATAAATCATAATTTGTGAGTAATGTATTGTAATAATAATAGTTACTAGTTAGTTTAATAATAGTAATGTAATTCATAATATTAATTTATGTCCAGCACCCTGCCCCGCCGGTCGTGTTCCCCCAAAAAGGCTATTTTCCAAAAAATAAATTAGTTTGGGTTGTATTCTATAAAAGTGGGTTGTGACTTCATGACCATGAGGAAATGTGGGTCCTGGGCAAAAAAACAAGTTGAGAACCCCTGGTATAAAGGGAACATAGCATGGAAAAATCACTTTTTCTGTTTCCACAAGTAACTTTGGGTACGTTCAGCGCCTACCCACCTAAAATCCAGTCTGTTTGGGCTGTCTGAGTGTTAAAACAATAAGGGGACTTTTAGTCACACCCACCACTGGTATAACACCATTTTATATTTACACATAGCTAGAAACAGAGAAAAGAAAACCTACACAGCAGCAGAAAACAGGAGAGAAGTTTATGATTATTTTTGATGGCATCATTCAACTAATGTTGACAAAAACATGAAATCAAGCTTTTATTTTCAAGTGAAACCTCAGCTGCGGTGGCAAAGTGCATTTTATCATTTTTTGTGCTGCTGTAGTCTCTAACTGCTACACCATTTCAGGTGTAATGGAAAAATAAGATATTGATGATTAAGAAGGTATGTTCTACTTTATCGGTTTTTATTTTTAAAATCATAACCCTATGATTGAGTTAATGAATATAAATACCTTGGCATATGGCTAGATGACAGATTTACTTTTAAGCATCATGTTAAACTCACAAGCAAATTAAGACAAAAGCTTGGTTTTCTGTATCATAAATTGTGTTTCACAAAACACAAGAACAAGGTTTACTGAAGCAACACTGTTGCCAGTTCTGGACTATGATGATGTGATATACTGACATGCAACAACAACTACACTTAAACCCTTAGAATCTGTATATCACTCTACAATTAGATTCATTACTGGTGACCCCTACAGCACACATTGTTTACTGTATGAAAAAGTTGGTTAGTCATCTCTTGCTGTGTGTAAGGAAACACACTGGTTTATTTATATTCAAAGCACTCACTGGTCATATGCCACTGTATATTACAGCAATGCTTAATGAAAAATAACACAAATTATAAGACTCATTCCAGTGAGTGGATTGCCATTCAGGTACTGATAGTTTTTAGTGTACTGGGAAATCTGCTAATGGTGCACCAGTGAGCTAGAACTCACTACAAGAAACTAAAGCACTGCTCACTAATGTCACTTTTAAACTCATCATTTTAAACTCTTACTGTTCAACAACCTCCACTCAATCTGCTGCTGTTTTACTTGACTTTTTATTAAATTTTTTATTATTGATTTTCTTATTTTTATTCAGGTCAGGTTGAGTTGAGCTACTTCCCTCTATTTATTATCCCTATACTTTTAGTTATTATTGAAGAAGTTTTTATTAGATTATTAATTTTATTCATCATCTATATTTTCGAGCTTGTGTCCTTATCATTTTTAATATTGAACTGGGTTTGTTTAAATGGATTTCTCTTTTAGATCAAGTTATCATAATTTTTACATTTGTCTTTTATCTTGTCTATAATTATATAGACTATATTTTCATTTTATGCATTATCTCAACTACATTGTAAATGAATGACACCCTCAATGTACTCCAAGTTTAAATAAAGGTGATTGATTGAATGAAGGCACAGAGAGGAACATTAGTGAGTACAAAGCAGTAAATCAGAGAAACAACACAAAGATTTAAATGCTGTGATTGCTTGGTGAGCTCTCCTCTGTCTCCCGATGAGCCTTTCTATGTGTAGAAGAGTCAGCTCTACCCTCTAAGAGGGGGGCAGGATCAGTTGTGCCTCATGTACATAACACCTGCCTCCTAAATCTACATCTAAAAAAACTCATCAAACATACTTACTTGACTACTAACCACTGAGGTATTTTGACCAAAAAATGTAAAAGACATCTCATTTAGACCCTCAGGCAAATTTTTAAGTTAAAGGAGGAACAATATGCAACCTTTAACTTATATAGAGCCTTTCTCCAACACACACACATTTTTACAGGAAATCTGTAATGTCTACAATACTCTACAGGGACTAGACAAGTTGTGACATTTGTGCCAGCTTACAGTAGCTGAATGAATTAATGAGAAGGGGTGTCCACAAATATATGGACATATAGTATATCTGCTGATTAGTGGGGTCTGTGCAGCATAACAAGTATGCTGTCCATGTCGAATGTACTTACTGCTGGGGTCAATTTTGTATGTATCTGGGTTGATGAGATCAATGGTGACTCCCAGGTCGGGTTCTGTAAGCAGTTCATGTTTGTGCTGTTTCTCCAGTGATGTGGCCTTATACTGCACAAACCTGCAGGAGAGAGTAACAACCAATCAAGGTCCACGGAGTGTTTCTTCAGACAAAACCCCATGAAGATGTTTGATAGGTAGTTCTCTGTGACTGGACTAAACCATTCACTTTCAGTCCCAGCTCTAATCAGTGCTGATCTAATCTGTGATTACTGTGGCAGGTAGACTAACTTTTTGCACTGGTGCACCTAAATTTTTTCCTTAGGTGCACCAGCAAAAAAGTTAGGTGCACCCAAATTTTTGACCGCATCGCATTTAACACCACAGTGTTACAGGCTCACTTTTTTAAAATTGCTGTCCATATAGACAATACTGACTTGTAAATGATTAACTAACAATCTAGTCAACATAAATTTCTTTATTTGAAGCAAAGGTAAAGAAAGGTAACTTACTGAAAAAGTGTTGGTGTTTAAAGTACTTCACTGAGCTGAAATTTGAACTTAAAACATCTCAACATAAATGAAAAAAAAAATACAGTGCATTATACAAACCGGATTCCAAAAAAGTTGGGACACTCAACAAATTGTGAATAAAAACTGAATGCAATGATGTGGAGATGGCAAATGTCATTATTTTATTCGTAATAGAACATAGATGACACATCAAAAGTTTAATCTGAGTAAATGTAACATTTTAAAGAAGAAATATGTTGATTCAAAATTTCAGTGTCAACAAATCCCAAAAAAGTTGGGACAA
>BRDA01005188.1:37888-53640 GCA_036984385.1 Crenuchus spilurus
CTTTTTTGGGATTTGTTGACGCCATGAAATTTTGAAACAACATATTTTTCCCTTAAAATGATACATTCTCTCAGTTTAAACTTTTGATCTGTGATTTGTGTTTTATTCTGAATAAAATATTAGATGTTGGCACCTCCACATCATTGCATTCAGTTTTTATTCACAATTTGTTTAGTGTCCCAACTTTTTTGGAATCCGGTTTGGATTCCAGGGAAACTAGTCAAGCCACAGTCTTCAAAATGTATACACTTTCCCTCTTTTATTTTCAGTGGGTTCTGGCTCGGAGTCAATCGTATGTGGCTCACTGTCTGATGTCGTCTCCGTTGATGACTCCGTGTCAGAACACTGTTTATGATTTTCGGACGGATAAGACCTTAAATTCTTAACGAAAAAGTTGTCATTCGTTCTTTTCATCTTCTCTCATCATCCGTGACTACATTCACTCTCAGGGTTGCCAGGTCCATTAAAAATATCTAGCCCAAAGTCGGTCTAAAACCCGCCCTTCAGAAGCTTGAACTACCCCAAAATATGGGTCACACGTTTGAAGCAAATGGCAAAACAACTGGGTGTACAATTTAGTATTTTGTTTATAAGAGATTTATTATCAGTCATTAATATGGTAACATTAGTGTTTTAGTTCTTTTATAACAGTTTTATATCCCAGTCAAGAACATTTAATAGCAACATAATTAGCAAAAAAACACTTTTAATCCATTACAAAAAACATTTTTCTTTTTCCCAGTCCTTGCAATACCCATATTTCCCCCATTTACCTGGCATATTAGCTAGCGACTGTTTTCTCTTCACCTTCTGTGTGTCTGTCTGCTTGTGTGTGTGTGTCTGTCTCTCTCTCATGCTGCCTTCCATACGTCGTTTAGTTCTCTCTCTCTCTCTCTCTCTCTACACCTCCTTATGTCGTTGTTCTCCTCGTTCTTGTAGTTATTAAAAGTAGCCCAAAAAACGTCACACCACCACGCTTGAATTTACACCCACGACTGGATTTTCAAACGAGCCAAATTAGCCAAAACCGCGAACCTGGCAACCCTGCTCACCTCGCTCAGACCACAGCCATCTGGGTCCCGCCCTTCACTATCTCTGAGTGGTGCCCTTCACTATGTCCGACTGGTTTAGACCACGATATGGGTCTAATATGTGTCTATTGTTGAACCACAGGGAGACTCCAGAATCGTGAAGACTTTTTTTCCCTTCGAACGGCTGGTTGCACCGGTGCGACCTCAGATTTTTTTTCATCGCACCATTGAGAAATTAGGTCACATGTGCGACCAAATTGGTTACACTCTAGAGCCCTGGTGTGGGATCAGAATTAAATGATCCAGCCCTAGTGTAGAAACATGAACAGAACATCATGTACCTGTGCTGGTCAAAGGGGTATGTGATGAACTTCGGGTCAAATGGGATATCAGGGAGGCTGTTGCAGTATTTGACGCGGCACACGACGCCAGACCTAAAGTAGAGAACAGTCCATAAACAGTCACATATTCAAACAAACTAGAATACATCTTTTTATATTCATGACACATAAAGTGACACATTTCAAGTCTTTTCATTCTGATGTTGATCAGCATAACTTATAGCTCATGAAATACAAACCTCATTCCCAGATAAGTTGGGACACTAAAAATGTAATAAGAACTGAAATGTGTAATACGGTGACCTGAAGTCATCTGAGATGGACTGAAAGACAGTGGGAAATGTTCTGTGGTCAGATGGGTCCATGTTTCAGCTTGTTTTTGGGGAAAAACAGACATCAGATTTTACATGCTAAACATGAAAAAAAACATCCAGACTGTTACTAAGAAAGTGTTAAAACCAGAATCTGTGATGGCAGGGGGGGGAGCAATCAGTGACCCCAGCGTGGGTGATCTGCATACATGTGATGGGACTACTGATCTGGAGGCTTATGTATATTATGTAGAGCAGGGGTGCACAATACGTCGATTGTGATCTACCGGTCGATCGAAAAGGTAGTGTGGGTAGATCGCATGGCATTAAAAAAAATAAACATCAGCCTATCATCTCTCCTCGCTATAAAACATCTCACTTGATTGACATACAGGGAGAATGGTTGAGCACTAGGACCCAGTGGGATTCCAAGCCGCTCAATCTGAAAATCCTGTTTCACTTTAGACCGCCCACAAGCTCATTCGATTGGCTTGCTAACGTGTGATTGGCAGTCTCCACTATCGCTTCATAAAACAGAATCTGGGCTTGTAAACGGTGTTTTTCAAGTTGGCCAGCAGTCCGTGTTCACCTGTCACTGTAAGTTCTTAACATGTTTGTTTGTTCTGCCTGTGTAAGAAACCTAAAACTTACCATTTCCATATGGAGTGGGAGGAGGACTTTTTTCCTATGTTATTTTTGAAGTGTGTTTGCCTTGACTGCATTATTTGGTGTCAGCCTTTTCACACGTGAAGATCATTAAGTCCAAGTATCGTATGATCATGTGGAGGTTTGCGTGAGGCTGGCTATCAGCAACTACTGTCCAGACTATGCATCCCTTACTGATTCCATTTAGTGCAAGTAATCAGAGTAAAGTAGGCTAATGACAATACATGTACACAGTTGTATTGTGTAATAAGGGTTCATGTAGTTATTCAAGGTACACCAGCATACATTGTACACATAAATTGTCAATATATTTATACATAAATATATGTCTTGCATTTTTATATTAGGTAGATCATTTTGACTTAAGTCATTAGATAAGTAGCTCGCAGGCTGAAAAAGTGTATGCACCCCTGATGTAGACACACACACCATCGTTTTTCATGAACTCAGCAGGACAATGTCAGACGGATGTACTGCAGTGATCAGAGGTGGGTAGTAACGAGTTACATTTACTTGAGTAAGTTTTTGAAAACAATATACTTCTAGTAGTTTTATATCACTATACTTTTTACTTTTACTTGAGTAGATTTGTAAAGAAGAAACTGTACTCTTACTCCACTACAATAGGCTACAATGAGCTTGTTACTTTTCTTTTAACTTTGATATTCTATGTGTCATTATTTTTATCCCCCTTGCATACTCATGTTAATGTTTTATTTTGAGAGAGAGTAACTTTCAAAGGCTCTACCACATGACTATGTTTCACCAATCAAACGTAGTCGTTTGACTATGAACAGAGACTTCTGTTCTCTGCTAAACGATCACAGCTTCACTGCAAGAACCTTGAGAACCAACTACTGTTGAAGCTTAATAGTGACATCACTGAGTGATTCTTTGGTGAAATTGTTTGTTTCTGCTTGTTTTGTCACAAACACACACACAGTTTATGAGAGTTTATTGGCTGCATTGTTCTAGTTCTGCCTGCAGAGACTGGTGGCAAAGTACAAAAGTTTGGAAATTTGTGTTACTTGTGCTTATTTTTTTATTTATTATTATTTTATTGATAATATTGATAATATTATTTAATTAATTTAAATTTATTGTATTGATTGGATGAACTCTAATTTGCCTAAAGAAGTATTTTTGTCTGTCTGACTGAATGCTTGTGATACTTTACTTTTACTTGAGTACAATATTTGGCTACTCTATCCACCTCTGGCAATGATAAATATGCATTGTCCCATTTATTTAGTGTGTTGCAGGCATCAATTGTAATAGAATTAAGACTGTCGTTGAAAACATAAAAATGTTTTCTTTGTCCTTTTTCGTTATATTCTTATTTTCTGATGCATGAGTAAACTTATCCACCTGTCAATGCCATTAGGAAGTTACATTTCAAACATACTGAGGTTAATGTCTGATTAACTGATATAGAATGATGATTGATATTCTACGTTACCTTTCAGGTATGGCTCTGTGTGAAGCGCTCCTGTATAAAAATAAACAACATAACATGTTCACACAAACTGAATGCATAGAAATAAGATCAGATTCACAGTCCTAACAGCATCATGCACAGTTTCACTACTGTAACATGATATCATAAAGTACAGTATATGACAAAAACACACAGCCACTTTGTTTACCCCAAATATAAGCATATGAAGTTTGCCTCTTTAGTTTACAACTGGAGATACAAGCAAATGGCACTGCTGATATCATCCATTAAATCATCTTGTGCTTATTCATAACTAGGGCCTTTATAAAATTTACAGCCATAAAATCATGTCATGGGCTGAATTTTCTAAATGTAAGCTGTGTTTTAATTACAGGTTCCAAAAATAGCATGTAAATATTATTTGCCTTTGTTCAGATAGGAAGCCCAAGTCAGATTTTTGGACTACCTAGAACGTACAGAGATTGATTTTTGGTAGTTTCTACAATGAAAAACAACATGAAATCAAATTTTTGCAAATCTGATCAAAGCCACATTTGGAGGTAGTTTGAAATCTGATCCCAATCAGATTTGTACAGATCCGTCTCATTTCAGATGCTCTGGGTGTCAAATCAGGTTTTGAAGTACCTTTCACGACACACACAATGCGACAAAGTATGACCACGTAAAATGCAGAGCAACAAAAGTGCAGGGATCCAAGCAGTGCACCTTAGGTTCCCAGGTCCCAAAAAAACTCCCAATGTCCGACAGAGCAGCCCCACTCAAACTTAAAACTAACCCAAAATCTAATCCAATCTAGAGTCTAATTATAGACATTCGTGACCCCACCAGGGTAAACCAGGTCAAAGTCATTCTTTTTTTTCAAAATTTGTTTTTTTTTTTCAAAATAACTTTTTTGTGAATTTAAGTTTTGTTTTTGATCAACATATGTACTCCGATAGATATCTGAGACTGTTATCTTTCATTTACAGCAATAAAACTGAGTGGCTAAGTTTTGTCGCTAATGTGAGTGACACGATATTGACACGATATCTCAATAAGTTGCCAAGTGACTTTGGCCTGGTTTTCCCTGGCGGGGTCACATTTAAGAAAGTTAAGATTATTTTTTTCTACTCTTAAATCTCATTTTAATCTTACTTTTTCATTCAGTTTTTACATAGTTGTATGCTTTTTTTAGTAATTAAAACAATACTACTCTGCATTTACATCTATTTTCAGATCCCTCCACTGAATCTTCTGCTATTAGAAAGCCTACAGAAGGCATCTCCAGATCTACTTTTTCTCCTAAGAGTTTTTTGGTGCTCATGATACATTTTTAAAGTAGCCTAAAAAATATGAACCTGGCAACTCTGAAGTCACCTCTGGCTGTATTTACAGATGCCTCCTTCATTACCACAGGATATGCGTGTGTTGTCTGGACACCAGGAGTGATGAAACTAATCTAAAATTATGTCTTAAATTTATTTATTAAATTATTAATAAAATTTGCTGAACTAATTTCCCAGTCTGAGTCAGCTGTTTCTCAATTAAATGTGATATTCACCCTTTATTAGACAAGTAGAGACTCTACAGCTCAAATTGTCTGTGTGTGATGTCCAGTATGTTGTGTTGGAGGAAGATTGTAAGAAATATGTTTATTGAGTTTTACAAGTGCACTTATAATTAGCATTCCAGAAGACTAACAAGTTAACAATTGCTTTGAAAACATTTTATATCAGGCATTTTATGTGACTGTGGAGTTCTAGTGTTTAGTCTACCTCCAGTTCTTTTTTTTCTTTTTCTCAAGTATCTTTATTTAGATGAACAGGTATTAAACATACAAGCATCAAGTAGGCATATATTTATTTATACCCCTGAAACACTCCCTTCAACCCCACCCTATATAGATACAAAATTAAGTACACAAATAGACAAATGCTAAATAAGTACAAGTTAAAGAAAAAAAACTAAATAAACAGATCAATAAAATCAATAAAAAAATAAATAAATAATAATAATAATAATAAAAATAAATAAATAAATAAAAAACCACAAAGGGGGAAACATCAGGATGTTATTGGTTCACCACTTCACATTCACAGTTTTTTTGTTAGTGTTTGAGTTTCTTAATAATCCAGTGGTGATGGTTTATGATCGCACATTTTATTGGTCACTGAAGAACCACTTTCCAAAACCCCGAAAATAGTTGTTTCTAGGCTGGGTTGCACATCAACGTTAAAAGCATCAGATAAGAATTTAAAAATGGCTGTCCAGAACACAGTCAGTCTGGGACAGGTCCACAACATGTGAGTCAGATCAGCCTTAGAAGCATGACAATGGTCACACATATTACTAATGCTGGGGGAGATTTTAGCTAATTTGACTTTACTGTAATGTACTCGGTGGAGGACTTTAAACTGAATTAAGCCGAGCGTGCACAAGATGATGTTCCATTGATTCTGCTTAGTGCCCTGTCCCAGGTTTTATCAGGTATCTCCAATCCAATCTCATGCTCCCACTCAGAATGTAGTCTACTCAGAGTACTGTTCTTGAGAGATAAATTGGTATTGTATATGCGTGAGATCAATCCCCTGGAAACATTTCTAAATGGTATCTAGCCCTGATCTTGGGGGTAGACTGGAGAAACTTGAGCATTCTGTATTAATAAAATGTCGTAGTCTACCTCCAGTTCTAAACTTATAGAAACAAAAATTAATTTCTGGGTGAAGCTTTTCTTTAAACCGGGTCACATAAGTAAAGTAACTGAAGTAAAGGTCAAATTCACAAACCCAACAGTCTTAGCCAGCGTGCTAACTGCTACCAGTGTTGTTTTGATTAGCATAGCTTTAGCCAGCATGCTAACGTGGGTTTAAAATATTATTTATTGAAGCACATTGATCTCTAGACATAGTTTGAAAGTTCAAAACACCCATGAACCTGGAAATGTCCACTTAAAGTCAGTATATCTGTTTTTTTATTTTATGAAAGCTAATGTTAGCTACTAGCATAGCACCATTTACAACAGATATATTGTTTAAACTAAATATTTAAAATTGACTGTAAAGTTAAGACAGTTTGTTCACTACGTTGTCTTTTTGTAAATAACTGAAGTTAAGCAGTGTGCTACTGCTATTTCACTACCCTAAGTTGGTGCTTTTTGTAACTTCAAGATTCCACCTTAAACCCTGCCGAGGTCACAGTGAGGCGACGACGGCTGTCTACAGTGACTGCTGCACTATTTAAGGGGGACCGGCGGAGTAACAGTAACTGTATGCTGCTCACCGGTGTCCGTCCTCCCGCTGAGCCTGAGTCTGAATTGTCGGGGCCATTCTCAGACAAATCCTCCAGTGCTTTAAATAAAAAAATCAATTTCCTATTCTCCTTTTCCTTTAGATGAGTTTAAGCTAAAAGAGAACAAAAGTAAAGCAGCCGTGAGGCCTGCGACGGTTGCACTGCTCGTAGAAGACCCCTGTCTGAGCCCTGAGCTGGCCCCGACACTGCCTGCAGCTCACTTCACTATCTTAACTTCACAGTGTATAACGCTCTCATCTGCGTGGTATACCTCCACTGACTAAACATACTTTTATTACTGAATAAACAAATACCAGCATATACAAGGTTTTTACATTAATAGACAATTCGTTTTGAGATGATAACTCATATTTTAACTAATTATTTTTAGATAATAAGCCATTTTTATTTTTCATAACTCATTTTTGAGATACTAAATTAGACATGAGGTCATTATTATATGTTAAGTAATTAGTCGGAGATATGAACTCATTTTAAAAATATATATTACATTTTAATTGTACTTTTTGAAATAATTCATTGTTTTTAAGATATTAATTTAAAATGTTTGATATTAGCTCATTATTTTCGAGATATGAATTATTTTTGTGGTATTAAAATGTTTTGCAATATTAATTATTTTTTAGATATTAACTCATTGTTTTTGCGATACTAACTTAAAAATATTTTGACATAAGCCATTTTTATTTTTTATATAACTAATTTTTGAGATACTAAATGAGACATGAGCTCATTAGTATATGTTAGTAGTCTGAGATAACTCATTTAAAAAATATATTACATTTGATTTATTACTTTTTGAAACAATTCATTGTTTTTAAGATATTAATAACTTAAAATATTTTGAGATATTACCTTAAAAAAGTTTATATGCTGCATGAGTGGGGTCCTTCATGATGCAGGTTGCCCTCTTCCTGCATCTGTATGTATAGATGGCTGTGGTGGTGAAGAGGCCTACTCCAACAGTCCCCTGTGCAGCCTTCACCACAATCTGTAGAGCTTTCCTCTCTGCAGCAGAGCAGCTTCTGTGACACACAATGATGCTGGAGCACAACACTCCCCACCACACATCTGTAGAAAGAGGTGAGGACTGAGCTTCCTAATCTGGCATGCCTCAACCACCTGAGGAAGTAGAGCAGTTGACCACACTGGAAATGTTGTTCCAGGTGAGATTGCTGCTCAGGTGTACACCCAAATACCTATAGCTGGAGACCACTTCCACCACAGATCCCCTGATGCAGTGATGAAATTTGGATTTCAAAGGTGGCAGGGACACAACTGGCTTGAGTACAGGGGTGAGGTGGGAGGCTTAAATATAAATTAAATTCTTAATAATAAATACGAATACATTATTAATAAAAAAATAATATTTGACTAATATAGTTACTATTAATAATCTACTACATTGTGTGCACAATTATTAGGCAAGTGAGTATTTTGACCGTATTATCATTTTGAGGCATATTTTGTAACTCCAAGTTGGATAAACTTGAATGCTTAATGGATTTAAGCATAGCAGGTGATGTGTGTCTGTGTAATGAGGGAGGGTTTGGCCTAAGGAGATCAACACCCTATTTCAAGGTGTGCACAATTATTAGACAGATTTTTTCTTTAGGTCAAAATGGGCCCAAAAAAAAAAAGATTTAAGGGACTCTGAAAAGTCAAAAATCACCAAAAGTCTCTCAGAGGGATGCAGCACTCTTGAAATTGCTAAGATATTGGGGCGTGATCACAGAACCATCAAACGTTTTGTTGCAAATAGTCAACAGGGTCACAAGAAACCCCATAAATTAACTACCAGGGATTTGAGAAGAATCAAGCATGAAGCTACCAGGAACCCATTATCTTCCTGTTCTGTCATGTTCCAGAACTGCAATGTTCCTGGAGTACCAAGAAGTACAAGATGTTCAATGCTCAGAGACATGGCCAAGGTAAGAAAGACTGAAACCCGACCACCACTGAACATAAGCTGAAGCATCTAGACTGGTCCAAGAAATACATGAAGACAGATTTTTTAAAGGTTTTATGGACTGATGAAATGAGAGTGACTCTTGATGGACCAGATGGATGGGCCCATGGCTGCATCAGTAAACAGACACCAACAATGTGGAGGCTGGGTACTGGTATGGGCTGGTATCATTAAAGATGAGCTGGTCGGTCCTTTTTGGGTTGGAGATGGGTTCAAAATCAACTCCCAAGCCTACTGCCAGTTTTAGAATACACTTTCTTTAAGCAGTGGTACAGGAAGAAGTCTGCATCTTTCAAAAAGACTGATTTTTATGCAGGACAATACTCCATCATGCTCCAATGCACGCTGCTCAATGCATCCAAGTACACCTCTGCATGGCTGGCCAGTAAAGGCATTAAAGATGAAAAATATACAAAGTATGACGTGGTCCCCTTCCTCACCTGACCTGAACCCAATTGAGAACTTGTGGGCAATTCTTAAATGGGAGATTTACAATGAAGGAAAACAGTACACCTCTCTAAACAGTGTCTGGGAGGTTGTGGTTGCTGCTGCACAAAAAGTTGATCGTCAACTGATCAAGAAACTGACAGACTCCATGAATGGAAGGCTTATCCCTGTTATTGAGAAGAAGGGGGGCTATATTGGTCACTGATCTTTTTTTTTATATTACAGAAATGCTTATTGGAAGGATTTGAGTCGTTTGTTTATAATTCTCACTTGAACAGATGAAAATAAAGTGACATGTGAAAATTTATGTTTTTCATTTAGCTGCATTATAATTCTGCACAGTAATAGTTGCCGAATAATTGTGCACATATAGATATTCTCTAAAGAAAGCCCAAACTTCACTTTTACTTTCTGAAACATTAATGTTTGAGGTTTATTGACATTTTGGATTAACCAAGAGCACTGTATTTGGTGATTAATTAAAATAATCCTCAAAAATAAGACTTGCCTAATAATTGTGCACACAGTGTAATAACTATTATTATTCATAATAAACCATAATTATTAATAGTTCATAGAATATTAATACATTATTAAATTGAACATTAATAAAATTCTAACTCCGTTCAATGCGTTTTCTAGTACTTCTAATTTTCTATAGTTACTTTTAAGTTCACTGTTTCCTTTGTGCTGTGACTGGTTGTAAAGCAATTATCACCAAATTCTGTGTTTCAACTTGTAGTCAACTTCACTCAAACTTAATACCTCCAAGTTTACACTTATTTTTGGAATGTATGATCAACAGACCTCATTTACATAAAATTATCTCATTTTTTAGTAAAAGTAAACAGCTAACACACTCAGTTTGACCCTGTTTCAGAAATGCTATGAGCAGCAAACTGATTGGCTCATTTTCTTGCAAGGTTTGACTTTATCTACAGTAACAGATGACATGTTGAGCGTTATGAGCATTTCCATTCATATTCTAACTGGTGACCTCCTCTTTTCAGCATCTGTAAGGTCATCTGGCTGCAATAAATAAGTAAACAATTCATTCATCAAACATTTGTTTATTGCTTAAAAACAAAAATAAAAAGAAAGTAGAAATAAAAGTCAGCCGTAGTGCAAGTTGTGCTGCACTACCATTCACAAGAGCAGGAAGTGCCTTATTACAAAAATTTCATCAATAATCAGATGGCTATTTAAATCCTCTTATGCTTGATATATCCCTCATTAAAATAGTATACATAGCAGCAGACCTGCCATTATTACTGCACCGCTTTGCTCTCCAAAGCAGAATGAATGAGCGTTTACAGTCAGTGTGTGGACAGAGCTCCTCTACCACCTCTGAAGCAGGATGTCCAGTTTGGTCTCGAATGCTTACTGAAAGGTGTCTGTAGATGCTTTACACAACTACAAATATATGAATACAGGCAGATGTTTTTCTAATGTGAGATGTGCAACCTGGTTTTAAATTAATTATTCACCATATTTCATCTGCAGTCTTAGGCATCCCTAGACAATGAGTTCATGTGTTCTAAAAAAAACTGTTTTTGGCCAGTCAGTTTTTATATGCTCAGAAAATAACATGAAATATTAGAATAAATACCAGTATTAATAATTAGCAGTTCTATGTATGCTGATGTGTTTAACACTTTCCTGCCCTTCATTCCAGTATCATCCAGTACCTGCTTTAGTTCAGTACTTCATTATGTTAAATCGAGCTGCTGTATAATAAATCCATATCCAACTGGATATTCTTGTCAGTTTTCTACACAATTTATGTTTAGTTGCATCACCTAGCATGATATATGGTGTTTTTAACAAGTAAAAGTGCACTTATTGCTCAGATAAATTATTTCAATTAACACTTGTCCTCAAACAATCACATTGATTTATTCAACAGCAGCCCCAGCTTGTTTTTTTTATTCTGTGTTTAATATTGTTGTAAGTTATATTTAACTTTTTATTTCATAATCTGTCCCTAAACAGTCAAATAAACCCATGACATGGTGAAAAAAAGTGTTCTAAATCAGATCAAAGGAGTTAAAATAGGCGTTAATCTGCCTCCTTGGCTGGAGTGCTGCCATAACTTCATTCAGTGTGTTGATTTTTTTGGACTAAGTGTTTGATTGGATGGTAAATGTGTTGGACAACAGGTCTCAAGTTGTGTTATGTGCAACTAAACATAAAAAAGAAATAAAAACATGATATCCATTGCAGTAGACAAAGAGTCTGAAAGGGTTAACTTAATGAAATACTGATTAACCAAAGCAGGTGCTGGACTGGAGGCATGAAAATGGTTAAACACACCAGCATACATAAAACTACTTATATTAAAACTGGTATTTATTCTAATTTTATTGTTATTTTCTGAGAATAAAAACACTGACTGGCCAAAAATATGAAACCTTTATTAAAAAAAATAAATAATTGAACTATTAAAATATAAAATGTTACAATACATTTTGAAGGGACACCTAAAAATTGTGCACTGTACTACATATATTTCCACTTACCTCAGATGTAGTCAATCAGCCAAAATGTTTCATTTATAACTGGAGCTTAGAACTCAATAGTCACCTAACTCACCTAAACACCCCAGTTGCTTTTGTAAAAAATTCACCAAAAGCTAAATTTAGACTCCAAATATGTCTTTATGTATGATCAACTAAATCCGTGGTAAGCATAAAGAAATATTTGAGTACATGGGCAGAAGCTTTGGTGATGTATTACAATAGAAATGTCTGGGCTATTTAGGTGACTACTGATCTCTACTGTTTGATAGGAATGTTGCTGTTCCAGTTATAAAGAAGTAAAATGTGGACTCCACGTCATTGCTGATCACCTACGTCTGGGTAAGCAGAACAGTTGCCAAAGCAGTTTGTTCCACCTCCTGGAACAAAAAATGAGTCATCTTGTGTGTTTAAGGTAGTAGTAGTAAGGTACCTGTATGACTGTACACTTCCATACACCTGCAAATTCAGCTACTTCCTTCACACTATGGCCTTTGGTGCCCAAATAACATCACTCCTTTCAGCCAATCATTAACATCTGCAGGAGTCTGAAGTTACTACCACCTTAAAATATTTTGTTCTGATGGTAGCTTATCTTTGTGATCTAGTCTCATAATTCAGTGGTCACTAAACCCCCTCCTAAAGATCTGCTTTCCTGGAGGTTTCACCTCCGCCTCAAACACCTTGTTGAGCTAATCAAGAACAACTGGGGATAACAATTAGATGGATCAAGTGGGGTCATTTAAGGTTGAATCTGAAGGGTTGGTGACCACGATACATTTCCTGCAGGCACAGAACCTTGTCACAATGTTGTATCAACTTAGCCAGAACATAAACAATGTTGTCTGAACATTGTTACAAGTTCATCATGCCTGCTGGGTTATATCATTTTCAACAGTGTTCCTTCTGGGCCAATATATCTGCAATATATAAATGAGCATCCCAACCAATCACAGCTCCTGTGAAAGTTTTGATGAAAAAATGTAAATTATTTTGGAAAAATCCTGCTGGCAAATGCATTCTCCATAAACTCCAAGGCATGATGCAATTGCAGCATGCTGAATTATAATCACAATACTGATAGTTTATGTTATCAATATCGCACAGCCCTTATTTCAAGCTTTCATAAATTGAAAATAAGACTTTTCATTTAAGGCCCCATTTCAAAGTGATCTGAGGTGAAAACGAGTCTCAAAGGTGAGTGACAACATTCACTGATTAACCGTTTCAGGCAAAGCATAATCAGCTATAAAGTGGGATGCCCAAATTTTAGGCAAGTGTTGAAACCTTAATTATTGTAAGTATGATTAACAATGATAGTCTACACCGAGTGGTTTTATCAGCCCTAAACCTTCTACAGATGGCTTATAAAACAATCCCACTGATTTGAGAACATGCCAGAAAAGAGAGGTCTTTTTGTCCATTTCTGAGGGGACAAGAAGTAGAAATTTAATTCCCATCTTAACACCAGAACAGATACTACATTCACCATGCCTGTCTGTATTTTTGTTTTGGGAAACTTCCACAAGGTCTGTGCAAATTCTTCACCTTCAGACGTGGGCAACCTTTAAAGATACATCAAGTCCAGTGCAGATTGTTGAAAGACATCTGCAGTGGACGGGAAGACGATTTTCACCCCCCATCACTCCAATTTCTCCACTGTCTGTAATGTTTTGGTCTGTTGGGTTAGAATTTCTGTTGGAGTACATCGCCACATTCTCAAGTCTGGGTGTGTTCAGAACGTTCCACTCTAGAAGAACAAAGCAGAAAACATACTAGACATCAAACTAATTCACAGATGTTTGTCGACACCCCTTATAATGAATGTATTCATCTATTTTAAGCTGCACCCGCAAGCACAAGGAGTTTAGCACATATCTTTTAGTCTAGTGAATAATAGTGTTTACTGAGGTTCTCTAATATCTAGTGATTAACATTGTTTAGGGAGGTTGTTTAAGGACTAATGTCTCCTATTCTAGTGATTAATAGTGTTTATTGAGGTTGTTTGTGGTCTAATATCTCCTATTCTAGTGAATAACCGTGCTTACTGTAGTTGTTTGTGGACTTATAGCTCCTATTACAGTGATTAATAGTGCATATAATAGTGCATATATGGACTAATATCTCCCCTTCCCCAGGGCATGTAGCCAAAATGAAAATAAGTGAATTATAAATAGGTATTAAACTAATTGCCCAACAGTAAAAGCTGAAAAGGTTGCAGGTAGTGCAATAATTGTTACCTGCTTAACATGTACAGCATCTGACCAGGGTCATCAGCAAACACCCTGTGAAATAGACAAAAAAATACATCTATATTGTTCTTTCAGTGGAAAATCTCTTTTTAAAATACCAAGTAGTCCAGGACTAGACTTAATCCCATTATAGTAAAGGAGCCTACATATGGTGTAAAAGTACATAAACAAATCTATTTGCGATTATTGGAAAACTCTACACACTTTAAGGCAAGTGTTTAATTATTCAGGCCTGCAGTTGGCACAGTCTTAACTGGTTCCATTAATAAGCCATATTAAGCCTCCATTAATGCTAAAAAGTTACAGTAACATTGTAGCTTCCATGCAAAACAAAACAAAATAAAAACTGTTTTTTCCTGCATTAGACATGAAAACTACAACTGAAGTGTTATAATTAATTGCAATGTATATATTAATTAACAACTTAAGTGTTTTTTATAATTCAAGTGTTATTTTATGTGGCTATCAAAGTACAACCATAATGCAGTTGATATGCATAATGCTAGTTTGCTTCCTAGCTATCTTTAATTTATAGCTAATTACATTGTACTGACGTTGTATGTCTTAATGAAACTTGGGTAAGGAAAGATGAATATTTAGCATTAAATCAAGCCACCCCAACATGCTTTAAATATGTCCACAGTGCAAAAGCATGGCTACAACTTCTCTTCATTTGAAATGATGCACATAAAAATATCTAACCCAATCACAAATAAGAACACAATCTCTTTAATAAGCATTTACAGACCACCAGGGCCTTATTCAGAATTTCTAAAAGATTTTGGTCAATTAGCTGCTAATTTAGCTGTATCCTGTGATAAAGTCATAAATGTAGGACATTTTAACATTCATGTTGAGAAAAGTGATGGTCCATTAAAAAGGCATTCACTTCAAGCATAAACTCTGTTGGATTCACCCAAAATGTATCAGGCCCCACACATTATTGCAATCATACCCTAGACTTAGCTTTGACCCTGGGCATTAACGTACAAAACTTAAATATATTGCCTCAAACATCAGCAATATCAGACCATTACCTAATCTCTTATGAACTAAATTTAGATTATAAAATGAGTACATGCCCACACTACAGTCTAAAGTGCTCAATAACTTCATCTACAGCCCCTAAATTTACTGACAACATCACAGACTTACTGACCTCAGTCAGTGGCCCATCAAACCCACTGGAGCTAGAGAGTCTAACTGACTATATAAATAAAACACTTCGATCAACTTTAGATAATGTAGCACCACTTAAGCATAAAAAACTATGACAGAAAAAACTCGCTCCTTGGTATAATGAAGAAACACTTAATTTAAAACAAACTGTAAGGAAATTGGAGCAGAAATGGCGATCGACTAAACTGGAAGTTTTTCATTGTGCTTGGAAAGACAGCTTTATAGAGTATAGAAAGGGACTTATCAGTGCCCGCTCAGCATACCTGTCCTCTCTGATTGAAAATAATAAAGAC